>PVLD010007900.1:0-87938 GCA_004027595.1 Dinomys branickii | reverse complement strand
TGCAAATAGTGATAGTTTGACTTCTTCCTTTCCTATCCTTATTCCTTTTATTTCTCTCTCTTGTCTGATTGCTCTGGCTAGTGCTTCCAGAACTATGTTGAATAGGAGTGGTGACAATGGACATCCTTGTCTTGTTCCTGACTTTAAAGTGAAAGTTTTCAGTTTATGTCCATTTAGCATGATGTTGGCTGTTGGTTTGGCATAGATGGCTTTGATCAGATTGAGGTAGAGGCCATCTATTCCTATTTTTTCTAAGGTTTTTAACATGAATGCATGTTGGACTTTATCAAAAGCATTTTCTGCATCTCTTGAGATGATCATGTGGTTTTTGTCGTTGACTGTATTAATATAATGTATTACATTTATTGATTTGTGAATATTGAACCATCCCTGCATTCCTGGAATGAATCCTACCTGGTTGTGGTGTATAATTTTCCTTATGATTCGCTGTAATCTATTTGCCAGTATTTTGTTGACTATCTTTGCATCTATGTTCATTAGAGAGATTGGCCTGTAGCTCTCTTTCTTGGTTGGGTCTCTCTCTGGTTTTGGTATCAGTATAATACTTGCCTCCAGAAATGTGTTGGGGAGAGTTGCTTCCTTTTCGATTTCATTGAAGAGTTTGAGAAGAGTTGGCATTAGATCTTCTCTGAATGTTTTATAGAATTCTGCTGTGAATCCATCAGGGCCTGGGCTTTTCTTTGTTGGTAAGTTTTTAATAACGTTTTCAGTCTCATTAATTGATATTGGGTTGTTCAGGATTTTTACATCTTCCTGATTCAATTTTGGTAATTTGTACCTTTCTAGGAATCTGTCCATTTCTTCTGTATTTTCTATCCTATGGGAGTAAAGATTTTCAAAGTAGGTATTAATGATCTTTTGGATTTCTTTTGGATCTGTAGTGACTTCATCCTTTTCATTCCTTATTGCATGAATTTGAGATCTTTCTCTTCTTTTTTTGATAAGGTTGGCTAGGGGTTTATCAATTTTGTTTATTCTTTCGAAGAACCAACTCTTTGTTTCACTAATTTTTTGTAGAGTTTTCATCTCTATTGCATTAATTTCTTCCCTGAGTTTTATAATCTCCTCCCTTCTTTGGGCTCTTGGTTTGGCTTGTTGCTCTTTTTCTAAGAGTTTGAGGTGTAGCATTAGGCTATTTATTTGCTCTCTTTCTGTTTTCTTTGTATATGAGTTCATTGCTATAAATTTCCCTCTGAGGACTGCTTTCATTGCATTCCACAGATTCCGGTAGGTTGTACTTGCGTTTTCATTTATTTGTAGGTATTTTTTAATTTCTTCTTTAACTTCTTGTGTGACCCATTGGTTATTCAGGAGGTTGTTGTCTAATTTCCAAGTGTTTATGTGTTTTTTGGAGTTCTCTTTGTCATTAAGTTCCAATTTCATTGCACTCTGGTCAGATAATATGCATGGGATAATTTCAATTCTTTTGCTTTTAGGTAGATATGCTCTACGGGCTAGAATGTGGTCTATTTTGGAGAAAGACCCATGTGCAGCTGAGAAAAATGTGTATTCTGATGTTGTGGGGTGGAACACTCTGTATACATGTACTAAGTCCATTTGTTCAAACTTTTGGTTCAGGTCTGTTATTTCTTTGCTGAGTTTCTGTCTGGTTGACATGTCTCTTCGCGTCAGAGGGGTGTTTAGGTCCCCTATTACAATAGTGTTATTATTTATTTGATTTTTCACGTCTGTTAAGATTTAACTTCTAAAGTTAGGTGCTCCATTGTTTGGTGCATAAATGTTTAGGATTGTTACCTCTTCCTCTTGCAGCTTTCCCCTAACTAGTATGTAATGGCCTTCTTTATCTCTTTTGATTGTTTTTGGTTTGAAATTTACATTGTCTGCAAACATAATAGCTACCCCTGCTTTTTTCTGGGGACCTGTTGCATGGAGAATTGTTTTCCAACCTTTAACTTTCAACCTGTGGATTTCCTTTTGAGTAAAATGTGTTTCCTGTATACAGCATATCGTTGGATTGTGTTCCTTAATCCACTCTTCCAATCTTTTCCTTTTGACTTGTGAGTTGAGGCCATTTACATTAATGGTTATAATGGTTATATTTTGGTTTATTCTAGTCATGTTGTTTACTTGTTGTTGTTTTCCTTCTTTTGCTGACTGTTACTCATCCTGTTTAGGGAGTTATTTCTGTCATTGTTCTTGGGATTGTGGTCTCTTTTTTCTCTGCCTAGAATATCTTTTAGTGCTTTTTGCAATGCTGGTTTGGCACTCATGAAGTTCTTCAGTTGTTCTTTGTTGTGGAAATATTTTATTTCTCCATTGAATTTGTAGGATAGTTTTGCTAGGATACATAAGTCTGGGTTGGAAGTTGTTTTATCTCAGAATCTGTAATATCTCGCTCCAAGCTCTTCTTGATTTCATGGTTTCCGCTGAGAAGTCTGCTGTGATTCTGATGGGCTTTCCTTTATAGGTGATCTGTTTCTTTTCTCTAGCAGCTTTTAATATTGTGTTATTTTGCTGGATATCTGGGATCTTGACTATTATATGTCTGTGTGTGGTTTTCTTTGGGTTATGGATCGTTGGGGTTCTATATACCTTGATTAACTGTACTTCAGTATCTTTTACCTTGTTTGGGAAATTTTCTGCTATTATTTCAGCAAATATTCTTTTTATATCGTTTGTGTGGTCTCCTGCTGTTTCACTGACTCCTATTACTTGAATATTATTTCGTTTTGCCTCATCTTGGAGCTGTTGGATTGATTTTTCTTGGGTCTTTGATTATTTTATGAGATCCTTCCTTTCATGCTCATAAGCTGCCATGCTGTCTTCAAGGTCTGAAATTCTATCTTCGGTTTCATTTAAGCAGTTTTGCAAACTTTCAATGAAAGTTTTGAAATCCTGGCAATTTCTTTCAACCTGTTTCATTCTTGGTAATTTATTCCTAAATTGCTCTTGTAACGTTTCCATTTGTTTCCTATTTTCTTCTAATCTTTTATCTATTTCTTCTCTATGTGTATGGAATATTTCTTCCATTATAGTTTTCAGTTCATTTTTTGTCTGAGAGATCATTGCAGGTATGTGGCTTATTTCTGCTTTATGCTCTTCTATGGCCTGATGGAGTTGTTTCTTTATTTCGGATGCAATCGTTTCAGAACTTGCAGGTATGTGGCTTCCTAGTTACCCTGTATCCTCGCATTCAGGACCTGTTCTGAGTGGAGTTGAGTTCTGAGACTGCGTTTTGTTCTTCTGTCTTCCCATTTTTGGGTATCAGATTCAAAATATTGAGCAGTAAATTACCCAGGCAGTTCACCAGGCAAAGGTGTGTTGCAAAGCCTGCTCCAATGACTCCTTCTCTTTGGGAGAATATCCCTTAAGCTTTCTGCTGAGTTCCACTTAAAAGGCTGTTCATATGCTGGTTTGTGGGGTGAGCTACTCCCTACCGAGAGACCTGGGTGGGCTGTGTAAGACCGCTCCCCTTCCCTCCCAGGGTTCCCTGCAGGTATGGGGACGGATCTCCTCCCCCACTCAGTGATCCGGTTGCAGTGCGCAGATAGTAGAGCAAATATTTAATTGAAGAAAAAATTTGGCATCTTTTCATGAACTTTTTGAAAATTCTGTAAAATTTTTAAGATATTGTTTACCTATTATGTGATACTTGTTTTACCCATTTAGTCTTTTTTTTTCTTTATCATTTACCAGTTTTTTTCACCTCTTTCTAACACTCCCTGCCTTGCAGGAGATGTTCAAAGTTTATTTATGAGAAAAAGTTTGAGTCTGTGATGAAAGCTAAGGTGTATCTCCATATTTTTCACTTGACATTTTAGTATGACCTTTATCATCACATGATTCATTGTAATAAATTATCTATTTTACTGAAGAAACTAACAATTATAAACCATTTTGCCACCATCTCAAGTTGATTTTGAATTAAACAATGACAAAGTGCTAGTGCATGACAGAGTTCTGCACTGTCTACCACGAACCCTCCCTGTCCTGGTTTTCTGCTGTCCAGCGGTCCCATAGGTGGCTGAGAAATAACAGCACAGAGCCTGGCAGGTTATGGGCTTTTGTAGGTGTCGGATCTCTGTGTGCAGAGGTGTAGGGCACTGATTAACCGTCTACTTATTTATAAGAGATAAAGCATAGACATGAATTTCTATTTTAAAAATAATTAAGTGCACTTTACTCCGTGAGAAGTTAGAGAGAACTAGTTTTGATTCAAAACAGCCATGTCCTGGAAACATACTATTGCTATCTATATTTTTAGATGAGTAAGCATAATGAGGGAAAATATTCACTTTTGTTCATTTCACACGTCCCTCAAGAAAAAAGAATATTTCCCACACACCAAAAATTACTGAATTCATTTAGGGGTGGGTCATGTAGCTAAAAGAGCAGATGTGAAAACATTGATTTTTTGTTAGAATGTGATAAAAGAATAACTAGCAAAACATTTAATATGAATGCATAAATAGATCAACAACTTTTAATAATTTTGTTTTCTTTGGTGCTTCTCACTTACCTCCATAAGCTTGTTGGGTTCCTAAGTACTGATCAAATCTAAATTTCTGAGATGTGCACTTTGGGAAAAGAAGTAACTATGTGGCATTACACTGAGGTACATCCAAATCTAAGGTTTCCTTTATCATCTCCTTCACATCTAATACGATCAGTCATTCTGCATGCATTTCCTAGGCTGTGACAAGGCACCTGAAGCTCTCCTGCCCCCTCCCGTGCTATCCCCAGGCCACTCCACTAGGTGGTGACCTGATGCCCCAGGACACCTCAGCTTCTCATTCCCTTCCATCTGCTGAGGACTCAGAGCTCTGCAGGTGAGGCTCACTTCGCAAGAGACTCTGAGGAGCAAAGAAATGTTACATGTAACATCGTCATGGGCATGGATGTCTCCTAACTAGAGACAGACCTTTACAGGTACTTTTCAGTGAGGGTGATTGTCCACACACACAAATTCCAACTTGGTAAAATTTTGAATTGTTCTTTAGGGTGGGATGGCTCTCAGGAAGCTTGCTGCAAGTTGTTTGGGGGCTGCGAGGATACTGAGATTCTGCTTTGAGATCAGCTCTCTGTGTTGTTCAAGCAGTAGGCCACTTGACCCTTCTTTGATATGCCAGGAAAAAATGTTCCAGAAAGGCTCTGTTGTTGATTTGCAGCACTTGTCATGGGAGAAGCATGGAGGATGCTGGCTTTCTTAGCATGTGTGTGTGTGTGTGTGTGTGTGTGTGTGTGTGTGTGTGAGAGAGAGTGAGAGAGAGAGAGAGAGAGAGAGAGAGAGAGAGAGAGAGAAAGAAAAAGAAAGAAAGAAAGAAAGAAAGAAAGAAAGAAAGAAAGAAAGAAGAGAGGTCATTGTATGTTTGAGTCATTAGAAATTTGAGTAATAATAAATAATAGCAATTTTAAATAAAATAACATTTTTAAATGAAACTTGCCATTTGTATCTGACCACATTGCACCATTTCCCCACTGTGTGTAACACAGTACTGCCCTTTGATGGTGGACTGAGCCTGTCTGTGGCAGTGGGGACCTGGGTCAGACAAGCTGTGCTCTGTGTGACCGAGGCCATGGTTTATGAAAGAGATTTGCTCACTTCTCTTTTTACTCTTCCCTCCACATTAGGAGGACCCAAATGCGGGCTCCAAATGGATGAAGTGAAAGCATTCTGAGAGCTTTTGGGTTCTTCTTTAGTGGAAGGAGGGCCCTAGGATTGCTTTGTTGCTATCAGTGTGGGGAAGCTACAGAGGAGTAGACCAGGGGACCAGGGCAAGTGAGTTCCTCTTGGAAATGCAGTCCTCTCAAGCACATCTGCTCTCCAGACTCTCCTGAGTGTTGTGCAGGTTGGACCAAAAGAGAAAAGGATGGTTGTGGTCTTCATTAAATCCAGCCATCCATTAATTTCATTAGTTTTATAAAGGAAAGCAGAGAGAGAAAATTTAAATCTATAAATTTAAGGGTGTCTTGCTTACTTTTTTCTTGGTGCTGAGACAAAATACCCGACACCCAGAATTAAGGAAGGAAACGTTTATTTGTTTCACAGTTTGTGGAGGTTTCAGTCCACACTCAGCTGGCTCCAAGGCAGAGTGGCACATGGCAGAGGGCAACAAACAGTTCATGGTGACTGAAAACAGCAAAAGCAGCACAAGCACACAGGGAGGAGCAGCAGCAAGCAGCCTCTCTCCCTCCCTTACACTGCATGCAGGCTGCCCGTCCCGGGCAGCACTCACACCCATAACCCCGGCACTGGACCATGGATCCATCAAAAACTCTACAAGCCCACCCCATGACTGTGTGAGGCTTTAGGGCGGGACATCCAGACAAGGGCCATCACAAAGGGCCAAGTGTTTTTAGTCAGAATGTTTCTACAGTGAGTTACAACCCTTAATATTTCTTGCATCTGTATAGCCTGTGCAGGTGACAGTACTGAGGTTCTCAAATATGGAGCATGCGACAAATGTAAAACTATCATGAATTAAGATTTGCAAATGTGAAGGCACCAAGATATAAAACATTCTAAAAATGAGCACAAACAGCTTCAATCTGTGTCTCATTCATTTGTCATGTTTTTTTTTCCCCTGAGGCATCTTAAAAGGTAAATATATGTCTTCATATTTTCTATCCAAATTCAGAATGTGCAGGGAAGAAAGGATGCTGACAAAATGCAGAATCAAATCAATCAAGGACATAGGAACCAACTTGTAACAATACTGGGTATTAAGTGAAAGTGAGTTCAGTATCTATTTTAAAAGTCTAAATTCTCTGAGGTAGAGGAAAGCTAAATGGCAGATACAATGTTTTCAGAATGAAATTGGATCATTTGAATGAGTGCTTGGCAAAACCAATAGCTGGTCCATTAAATGATTAGATTTTTATATTCCACCTATTATTTGCTTCCAGTTAGAAAAAGCCTGTCTTTATTTAGTTTGTGGTCTCTTCTTATATCATGACAAAATTCCAGTGTGGGAGTAAATATTAGTCCTTTGTGCTTTCTAACTGCGATCACTCGCAGTGATAATGTTAGGAATGTTAAACATTAAATGTAATACACCAAGCGCTAGTCTTAATATCATATAAATATCAGTTCATTTAATAATACAGCATTTGTTATCATTTGCTAAAATTTTATTTTAAGATCAAACGCTATTGGTGATGTTCTTTGTGATATTAGGAAACAGGCATGCGAACAGAAGAAAACTGCACTATCCCAAGTGTGCTTTACTTATACTTCCTCATCTGGCAGATACAGACCTCATCTGCCTTTACTAACAGTGTCTTAAAAATATAGGTAGAGGTGTGGGGAAAATACAGACGGAAAGATCCAGAAAGAACTATATCTTGTGTAATTTTTACATGTGTCACACATGCTAAGTGGAATGGTGTAGATATAGGCCCTTACACAGTGTACATAGGCAGCTGCTTAAATTTTGATGTTATTTACTGCAGTCTCATTGATTTATAAACACTAAGGCTATATAAGCGTATTTCATAAAATACGCTGCACATTGACCAGCATGCACAAAAGAGTCTTCAGGGAACTGCACATTTCGAATACAAATATTTCATAGGGTAGCATCTTGTAACAGAGTGATAACATGCAGATGGCTTTTATATATGTGTGGTATCAAGCATGTGGAGCCTTCACTATGTGTGAATGTAAATTTAACTGTTTTACAGGTACCACTTTCATTGATTCCTAAACAATTCCCCAAAGGAAGTCTTTTTTACCACCCTTCTATTACTATTTAGTTTTCAGGGGAAAAAAATAAGACACACAGGTCATATAACCAAGGAAGTTTCCACAGCTAGTGACTGGCAGAGGTAGTCTGCAAACTGAAAGCATTTTCCCTGAAACCTACAGGCAGAATTTCAGTGTTATGTAATAGAGTCACCAAGTGTTTGTGGAATCCCTTCTCTGGTTAGATGCTGTTCTTGGTTCTAGGAATAAAGTCATGACTTAGAGATATCACTATGGTTTTCACAGTTTCTTTCAATGTAACGTGTAAAACATTATAATAAAGTCAGAGAATACAACCTGTCATGAGGTCCAGAGGAGTACCAGGTTCACGATATGTATTTACATTTTGGGCAACTTGGGAACATTTTGTAGTATAGCTTCCCTTGGTCCTACAACTTTCTTTTTTTACATTGGCTACAGGATGTAGTTCTAGTTTCTGTCAAAGTAAAAGAAGATTTTCTTTCTCAAACTAGAGGCTCTACATTCATGCTTACTGTTCATGGCAAAGCCTCTGTAAGCTTTATGCTGTCACTGACACAGAAGAAAATTGATCCTATTAGTGGCAACAGTAACCACAATAACAAATAGCAATTACCATTTGATGATTCTTCCTCCTAGGCTGAGTACCTGCTTGCACCCTAGATTTAATTAAGTGCTCAGTGCAACTTGTGAGATGAGGATTGTTACTTCCACTTTGGAAGGGAAGCTGAAGCGCTGAGCAGGTGTGTGGCCCAAGGTGGTGCAACTGTTTCCAGTGGAGCCCGCCTCCTCTGTCCAGAGCTGGTGTCGTGACTAAGAACACTGATGACATACAACCCAGATCTCCTAAATTTTTTGTTCTGTAGCCCTAGATGCAGCACTTAATTTTCATGTGCCTCAGTTCTCTCCTTAGTAACATAAGAACAAGCCTGTAATAATACCCTCTGTATAGAGGTAAAAGAGGATTATAATACTAGTTATATTAACAAGGATTAAAAGAGTAGTTATATTACCAGCCCTCAGAACAGCCCTAACCGCATAGCAATGTTGAACAGAGTTGTAGCTATTACCACTTCCTCACAGAAGAGATGTAATGAAATCAACACATGATCGGGATAGAATTTAGAGCATGTTTTGGTCACCATCCATGTATTAAAGAGACTACATTCCCTGAGATTATAAAGTTTTGAAGAATGCAACTAATCTCACATATTTTGTATTATACTAAGAGAATATATGATCTTTCTATCTTTTACCAGGATTCATTTTGCTTGAAATCAAAGTCATTCTAACATTACTCCTTTCCTTGGATCTAAAAATCAGTACCTAAAAAGAAACCTAAATCTTCATATTCAAAATCAAAAGAGGAACTTTTTTTTGACATGTTTCCTAGTATCAAGTTAAAAGTTTAATATATTAGAGAGAAAAATTTCCCATCAGTTGCCTAACACAAGTTGGCCTCACCTGCTTTAATTTACTAATTACCAATAATGTGTGTAGCCAATCAGTATTAGCCAATACCTTGTTAAATAATGTTATGGTTTTTACATTGTGTCAACTTGGGGAGTCTAGAGGTTTGGTTGAGTGATTCAGCAGGAAGCCAAGGTGCTTACTTTGTATACATCCTGAGCCTGTGGAAGAGGAGGCCATGGAGACTGTGTGAGAGCTACATGCCCCCTGGGTGGGGGGTAGCCTGTTTACAATGTAAGGGAAGAAAAGAGGCTGCTTGAAGCCATTCCTCCCTTTTGCTGGTTGTTTTTGCTGTGCTCTGCTGCCATGAACATTTGCCCTCTGCCATGTGCCACTCTGCCTCAGAACCAGCCAAATATGGACTGAAACCTCCACAAACTGTAAGCAAAATAAACCTCTCCTTCCTTCATTTTGGGTGTTGGGTATTTTGTCTCAGCAACGAGAAAAAACTAACCAAGACAAATAAGGATAGGAAAGTTGTGATCAAATGTAAATATTAGACTGTCTGACATTCCTACCACTATCTCTATCTGTTGACGAGAGAAACTACCAGGATGCAAACAAATGAATGAGTTCTTATTCCATTCTATCTTTCTCTTCTTGTACATGAAGAGAGGCGCCATATTCCAGGAGAAAAAGAACAAGTTTCCAAAGACATGGTGTGAGAAGAGTATTAGAGTGTGTGTGTGTGTGTGTGTGTGTGTGTGTGTGTGTGTGTATGAGAGAGAGAGTCATAGTACTGAAATTTCACATCCTGAACTTTGGTGCTACAGCAACTACTGAAACTATTTAAAACAGAAATGAAACTGCCCATCAAAAGACTCGTTCATGTCACAGGATGAAAGAAGGAAGTGTTGAACCAGAAACAAAATTATTGGAAGGACAATAAAGTAGAGTTTGAAGCAAGTTACTACTGTGAAATATTTTATGGATATCTGCCCAGAGAATGGATTTAAAGTGTATTAAATTTCTTCATAAAACGTTTATTTATACTTTGGGCCTTAAGATTCAGAACTACAACACTAACTTTAATTGTACTGTTTTGCATACAAAATCGGATGTCCTTATAAAATTTAGTCTAAATTCCCTGGTTTCCTCTTATCACTTTGGTGTAGTATATGACTTTTATCACCCTTATTAATTTTCTATGATAGTCCTTGTCAGAGCAGGACAAATGCTCCTGTGCAAGCTGCATAAACTCTAGAGAAGTATCACTCGGTGTTCTCTGGGGAGTAAGCTCCGGAAAGGGATGGCCATACAGGGCACAGAACAAAGTCCTCCTCTCCAGTGCTGAGAAAGGGAAGGCCCGGGAACAGCAGGCTTGCGTGGTGTCCGGCCTCGTGATGAGCAGTGTGTACAGCAACCAGGTGGCTCCGTCAGGGATGCCATGTCACAGTCTAAGTGGCTCCCTCTCTGTACCTGTGTGGACATCCTCCAAACTGCAGAAAAATACGGTGAGAATGCCAGGTGACAACACTGGAGCAAAGCTGTAGAGCTGAACTGTTGAAAAGTTGGCAAAATTAATCCAACTAAGTTTAAAATAAAACAAAACAAAAACCACACCCTTAGCAAGAAAGCCAAGGCAATGACAAACCCTCAAGTTGGATTTGTGGAATGGGGATGAGAAGAGGAGTCCTAAAAATCCCTCCACACCATGTCTGTTACTCCCCTCTCCACCCTTCAACACCCACCTTTGATAGCGCCGCCTGGGGGCCACATTGTTAAATGCAGCCACCTCCCCGCATGGACCAGAAATGAACTTCTATGACAAGGAGGCATCCTCTCCTCTTGGCAGAATAGCAGATAAATGAACAAGCCCAAAGGCTAGAAAAATAAAGAAGAAAATAATTATTCAATATCTCTTCTACAAAATTATGCTTTACTAAGCTGAAAGGATGAAAAACAGTTTTAACCCTGTTAGGATAAACTACCAGGATGGGTGTTTTGTTTTGTTGTGCTTTTTTTTTCCACCTTAATGGCACACTAGAGAGGAACGGTAAAATGTTTGTAATCAGTGAGTGCAAATTATTTCCTGAAGTTGGTAGGAATTTAATAGAATTCAAGAGAACACAGAAAACAAACTAGACAAGCTCCTCTGAAAGAACAGATGGCCCTGGGAAAAAAGACCCAAAGAATCTCAGCTATATTTCCCTCCATCAGATGAAAGAATCCATGGCCAAAACCTCGAAGTTATTATTTACCATGTTCCTGTGAGGTTGGCTTCGGCCCACAAGTGTTGCACTACCCAGCATTGGCAATCATTTGGGGAAATGGTGACTCCCATATTGTGTTGAAAAGAAGGTATTTATTCCTCTGAAATTTTTGAGAAAATAAATGTGTGATATGTATCAAGATTTAAAATATACATAGAGGTATCGTCCATGACTCTGAAACTCTGCTCTTAAGAATGTTACCTGCTGTCCTGCTTGGGAAATATTAAAATGAGCCAGAATCTCTGTTCGGTATCATGTATGGCAGGAGAACATGAGACACAACTCTGACAGTTCTCAGTGAGCAGCTCAGTTATGTGCGGATGGCAGACTGAGGCCAGTGTATGCACTAGGAGAGCTCACGTCCTGTGTGAGAAGCCCACATATGACTATTAACTGAAAGCAGTGCCGCGTGTGTGCGTCATGCTAAGCCAAATAACAGAGTTCATGTACATGGAAGGAGACCGTGGGTTCAGGGCCGGAGTAAAGAAGTAATTTTTTTCTTTCCATTTTGTACATTTTACTTTGTTTGAAAATTCTATGGAGCACCAGTACTGTGTTTGTTTCTGAGTGCTCAGTGAGCATGGCGGAAGAAAAGTCCAGCTGTTGGCTGGAGTGAGCGGCTCAGGGAGGACCCCGATAGCCTCAGGACCAGCTTGTGACTTGCTACCCAAGCTGGGTAACAGTTCCACCATCCCCTTGTAGACCCAGCATTAAAACCTAAGATGCTTTTGTTATCCTCTTTTCCAATGCCAAACCAAAAGCACATTGTAGCTAAGGAAACCTTGGGTAGCATCAAATACTTTAAAATTTAAAAAAAAACATTTCCTTTAGAAAGTTGTGCCTGTCTGTAAAGGGGTGTACACATAGGCAGTGATAGTGCACAAATGTTATGGGCAGATAAACAGACAGATGGTTCACCTGCCGCACCATGTTCATCCTGCCTTATCCCTCTGCTTTATGACCCGCCATGAAGAAGCAGACACCTGTTGTTCATGTAACACCCACAGCGAGCATACAGGTCCTCCCGGGGGAGCCACGTGGGCTGTTTTCCAGCCTTTCTCCATGTCACACATGATAGTGATGTGAACAGACGGCAGCTTGCCGTGTAAGCGAATGGATTCCCAGCTGAAACCAGTTCGCTGCAGGGGGACACTGCTGCCCTCAGCAGCGGAGTGGGTAGAAGCCGGGTGGTGCTAATGAGATGGGCCTGGGAATGGAGAAGTGTGCATCCGTCATGTAAGGAAATGAAGGAGAGAATACTCCATGCTAATTTTACATAACTTACTGAAAATGGAAGACATCCAAGGAACGCCATATGAAGGGATAGGAAAAAGTTGGATCTGGTAGGACGCGAAGTGGAAGGCAGTGTGACCAAATAGAATTGTGTCCGGTGTGATGGCCTTTTTGAGAGCGAGGACAGTTCCCATTTCCCATGCAGTGATTCTTGCCTCACGTTGCGGAGATGACCAGCCCATTCAACTGAGATACTGTTCTGCCGAACACTTAGGTGCACGTGTTGCCCTCTTATTAATCAATTAGGCCTTAAGATAAAAGCTTATCAAACTTTTTCATGGATCACGACTATATACATGCAGTCCCTGAAGCGCAGCATGTTGACTTATGATGTCTCACCTTCACAGTGCTGTGACAGCAGGAGGCATCAGTGGAGATGGAAGTCGGATTGTGAATTTTAGTCTCCTTCTGGGATAACAATGTGCAGTGTGATACTTTCTTCTCATGCTGGGTGGTAGCTGTCACTGCAATTCTTAGCCACATAACCTTCCTACAAGCAATCAGCACTGTGTAGGGTCCTGTTTTCCTAATCTATGATATTTGGTTAAATTGTGCATTTTTGATGTATTATGGCATTATTTGGAGGTAATCTTTTCATAAGCCAAGGGGCATATGTGTGTGTGTTTATTTTTATAGGAATCTTGAAAAGACACATGAGTGGCCCTAAAGTGGGGATTCTGATAAACCCAAAGGCCCAAAGTTCCCTGCGGTTTGTACATATATCTTACAATGTATACAGGTATCACCATTAGTAGAAGCTTCATCATATATTGAGAAGTAGATGACATCACATACCCCAATCCACTGCGCATGTCTGCGTACTTGAGCTTAGCCCAAGCACTCTAGTATCAATGGGTTGTATCACATTCACCAACCTTCCTTTTGTAGGCAGTTACTTAAAAACGGCAGCTTACGGTAGACATTCCATATTTATAGGGAAATACGGTGTGCACTTAATAAAACATGAAATCACACAAAAAAGCAGCATGTAAATGAGATTTGTTCTCCAAATATGATAGCCAATTCATACTTATATGACTCAGGTTTCCATCTGTCTCATCTCTTTCATTTTGTTTACCAATTGTGCCTATAAAACTAAAGCAAAGTAAAATGTAAACTGTGTACCTTTTCAGTAAATAAAAAATAAAGCAAGGTTCGGTTCCTCACATCCAGACACTTGCTCTACATGAGGCAGTGAGAGAAGCTGTAAAAGCTCAAGTGTGAATCTGACATAATTCATGCAGTCAAGAAGCTGACAGTCCATCAGAGGAGGTAAGTTTTAAATAAAGAATTAATCCGTAGTACAGTTCCAAGGTGATAATATATACAATGTACTTTCTTAGGTATGCTTTCCATGAAGCTGTGTTCACAGCAGTGTGGTGGAGGATGCGGCCATTTGTCCAGGACTTGAGTGTGGTGTCCACAAACATTGATGGGGGTGTGGCTAATTTGGTGACTATTTATTCCCACGGGCTGTGAGAATGAGCACTGTCAGCCCACAGGTACAGAGGAACGGGCTGACAGTGCTCTGAGGGGACCATTAGCTTTCTGATGTCACCAAGGAAAAGGAAAAGAATGGCAAGACGGTGCCATTCTTACCCCCTAGATAACAGTGTCATTTGTACAGTTCAGTATTTCATTGAATTTTACAAATCCTATAAAACTTTTTGCAATGTATACTATGTTAGAGTAGTGTTTACTTTAAAAACGTTGACCTGATTGCTTTCCTTGTATTTAGCATATTCAAAAATGTACTTTAAGGTACCAGTTGTAAATGTAGGAGATATTTTGACATTACATTACTGGCAACTTGTAATATTTTTAAAAACCTGTGTTGATTGTTGGGTTGATTTTCTTTGCTTTTTTCTTCCTCCTTTGCTTTATGTTAGAAGTGAGCAAGTCAACATACATGAGCGTGCCAAAACACAACGCTGTGCAGGTTGTCCAAGCATGCATGACTCACTGTCAGGAGTCATTTCTGTGCTGTGGAACTAACACTCACAATGAACTTGTTCCACACGATAAACAAGGGGCAAGAAGGTTTCTCTGTGTCACTGACCAGCTCTATAAAAGTTATCAGAAAACTGGTTTGCTTATTGCCATTCTGATCACTAAGGAAGAGGGAAGGTTGAAGAGGTGAGTTCGGAGGGGTAGGAGAAGTTGGGCTTCATGGAGAGGAATTTGACTTTGCTTGTATGTTCAAGGAGAACTGCTGCAGAGTTTAAACTGGAGGAGCAAAGCAGTCCACTTTATGTTTTTAGAAGATGACTATATATCTGATCAGTAAGATCATTTGAGAATCACAAGTGGAAAACAGAGCCAGATGTGATCCAAGTGAGAAACGGTTGCAGAGTGAGCTAGTGGTGTATCCCTGGAGATGGTGAGGAACAGACTTAGTGGTGACATTTATGTGTGGGGACCAGGAGAGCCAGGGAAGATCCATTTAGGGCTCTGGAAATGTTATGTGCTAAAATGGAAAGGTTGGGTGTGAAAAGTTTAAGGGCCAGGACTGTGTGGGGCTCGAGATTTCTGTTTTGGGTAAGTTAAAATTTAAATGTCTATTAGACAGCTAAGTGAAGATGTCAGGTAGGTGGTTGGATGTACGAGTTCACAAGCCAAGAGAGTGCTCAGAGCAGGAAAAGCTCACTGGCAGTAACCAGCTTATAGATTCCAAAAGCACGAGCTTGGATGAAATTGCAAGAGAAAAGAAGTCTTTTGGAAGATTTGGTTACAACAGAAAGGGGATGTGAGTCCTTCCAGTCAGTACTTGAATTTTTGCAGGTAAATATTTCCTTGTTCAATTTTACCACAGCCATGGACTTTTTATTTATATTAAGCGGTATATGCAGTACAGCACAACACAGTATGATTCTTCAGTGGCATTGCGGTGAATTCATTTTAAAGGGTACAAAGGTGTCGCTTCCCTTAGAATAATCCATACTAATAAACATTCCAAACCTTGTTCATCTGCTTTATACTAAAACTAGAAAAAGAATGAATAAAAAACAAAGCGCTGATGCGAAGTTACACAACCAAGGGTCTTTAATGTTGCTATCAAGGTGTAACTGTCCCCACCCAACGGCTACCTCCAGTCTAAATTTGTGGGTTAAACAAACCCAAACATTTGGAAATTTATAATTTGCAATCATACACTTAATTTCCCAGGGCTAATAGCCAGCATTCCCAAAACACTGTGGCTACAGAGTTCTGTTTTTTGTTATTATTTTTTTCACTTCTTTTCAAACGCTACTGGGACACATTTTGAAAATTCTTCAAGAAACAAACAGAACGAGCCTAAAGGAGGGTAGAGGACACACTGCACACACAGTTAAGAGTCTTTGTTAGCTGTAACTTTGAAAGACATCACTTTGTGTTTTGTTTATTCATGTAAAACTCTGATGAACTTTTAAGGTTGAGCAGGGTGAATACTGTGTTTAAAAAAGAGATCAGAGATCGTGCCAGGCTAATCTGTGGGGGCAGCAAACTCTGTTCCTGACTTTTAATACCTAGGTCCTCAGGGCTTCGCCCCACTGCTAACAGCTCGCTTAGGCTGTCTTTCTTTGGCACCCCCTTGGCACCTGTTTATAACACCCTTTCCTGCAGGATATTTAGGCAGTCCTACCTATCTCCACTCCCTGCATTGGTAAAGCTGATTCCTGCTGAGGGTCCATCACTTCTGGGAAGAGCTGGCTTACACACTTGGTGTGGTCTAAAGGATCTGTCTATTTCCTTCACAAAGGTGTGTCCTTGTGTCATTTTCAGCCCCACGACAAAGAACTAAAGAGTGTCACTACTGAGAGGGCACATGATATCACAGTGGTCACCATCAGTTTTTCCTGCTGTCCACACCAATGCTGGAAAACATATACTGCCTCAGAAAAGCTATAGAAGTAACTGGCGTTGTGTCTCAGTCTTATCACTGTTACCAGTGGGCTCTTTAAAACATGGTGTCTGAGTTACTTCTTCTGGTTCCTGGGACAAAATACCTAATATCTGAAACTTAAGGGAGAGAGGTTTAGTTTAGTTCAGCGTTAGACCTTCTGCTCCTTGCCTGGTCAGACGCCTGGTTTAGGAGAGCTAAACCATGGAATGGTAGACAGGAAGAAGAGAGAAAATTAAGAGTAGGCTGGGGGAAAGAGAAGTCCTTCCTGGCCATGACTCTTTCCAGATCAAGTCAGCTAGAAGCCCCATAATCCAATCTCACTCCCATCTCCTGCCTATGATACCAGAAGGCTTTCAGGAAACACCCAGATAGAAACCATAGCAGTGGCACAGTGCCTCCATACTCTCTGTGGTCTGACAAAGATAACACCTTCACAGGACTGTCAGACTGTAAAATGTGATATACAAAGAGACACTAAAGTATTCTGAAAAGCTGAAGAGCAACATGTTATTCTTTCAATAAATTCATATTACATCCAAGGTCAGGTGTGGTCTAAAACATTTTCACATGATCTGTAATGGTTGATGCATTGTGTCAACTTGTAAAGTTCAGAAGCTTAACTAAGTAACTCAGCAATTGTACATCCTGGGGTGTAGAGGACATGCCCTAGGGCAGCTTTTTGCTCCAGAACATTGTAATGGTGGATTCACTGTGTCAACCTGAGAAGTTTAGAAGTTTAAGTGACTCAGCAGGGGACCAGGCTCCTCACTTTGTAAATATCCTGAGCCTGTGCAAGAGGAGGGCACATGGAGATGGTATGAGTGTTACACCCACTCAGGGAAATTAGCCTGCTTAGGATATAAGACAGCAAAAGAGGCTTGCTGCCCTCCCTTTTTTGTTTTGCTGTGGTGACTTTTGCTGTCATTTGTCTCCTTGAAGTGTTGCCCCTATGCCATACTACCCTGCCTGGGAGCCAGCTGATTATAGACCAAAACTTTTACAAACTGTAAGCCAAATAAACCTTTCCTTCCTTAATTTTTGGCATTGAATATTTTGTCGTAGCAACAAGAGAAAAGTAACTAAACATGATCCAATTGTTAGATGTTCCATGGGTCAATCAGAATATTAGAACTAAAATTCACCCCAAAAGTCATTAAGTACAAGAAGACACCAAGCCCCCTGCCCACCAAAAAAAAAAAAGAAAAGAAAAAGAAATATAAGAAAGATTAACTCAAGATAAAGCCAGGACTAGCTATCTGAATCTGGACTGTTATCTTCCTGTGGTATTCAAACATTTCTGAAGGTACTTAGTAAATCGTGCTTTGACCTCTACATGTGAGAAAGAGACCACCATCAGGGTTAGGTCATGACTCTTGGTGCCTTTGTTTTTCACTCAGGTTATACAATTTGTGATTGGGTAGTCTAAGAATTAGTGCAATTTCCTGTCTCCCAGCAGCTTTGGCATTGAGTCCAAAATCTTTTCATATCTTGCTTAGCTCTCCACCCCACTTTCCTGGCTGCACTGCCAAAGAAGTCAGCTTCTGCTGTGCTATTGCCCAAAGCCTTTTAACAAACTTTCCACACATAGTTATTTTCAAAACTCTCACTCTGCAACTGTATTAAAGTACCTATATATCCTACATTGAACATAAATTTGATCTAAAGTAATAGATGAAGTTCAAGTATGTGTAGCTCATCTAATAACAGGTATGGGTTCTTGCATGTAAGTTAATAACTGTGGCCTCTAGACCATTTTTAAATGAAAATTGCAGACTATTTGCCAGCTGAACTTGTGGCTAAGAAAAGTTAAATGATCTCTGACCCTTGCCCACTTCAACTGTAAAGTGGGGATGCTGACAAACAACTTCAGACAACCATACCAGAGAAGATGCAGGCCTGTAAAGACATTTTAAAATTCTTAAAAGTTTAGCCCTAAGCTTTGTAAGGGCTGCTCAGGTACTCACTGGACTGCTCTTTCAACTTACCTTTTGATTATATTCAAAATAAACTAAAACCCTCTACCCCATGTGTAGTTGCTGTCCTTAATATCCTGTTGGCAGGGACCTGATAGCTACTGGGCAGCTCTTACAAACTACAAATAAATAAATAAATAAATAATTTGACCTTGACATAATGTTTCAAATGTTATAAAATTTATATTTAAATTTAATAATGTAATAGCTTTTTAAAGAACTTATTAAATTTGACAATTAGTGCCATTATTTTCTGGATAGATAATTATTCTGATTAATTTGAATATTTTTAGTTTACATATATTAGAAATGGTAAGCTTTTTTCCTCCAGAAAAATAAGTCCATAAGCAGATATTTACCTCTCCTGCCTGAGGGATGAAGTAGTCATGCATATGTTTTATCTCTTACTTTTTATATAATAGATTTTAAGCAAACACAGTGAGTACAATGAAAATTCCCAGTTTCATCTTTACCCTGGGGATCAGTACCCTGGTACACGGGTTGGCACCCTGCCGTACAGTGGGACAAGGAGCAGTTCAGAAGCCAGTGGGAATAGCGGTGCGTGTGAAGAGCACACCACTTCCCATCACACCGCACCCCTGTGCAAAGTACTGTGAGAGGCGGTGAGAGACCACGCAGGTGACCGGAGAGAGGACTGAGCAGGTCACAGCATTGCGCCTTGTGCTTCAGGTTATGTGGTGTGGTTTGACTATTCCACGCAGATCCTCCCAAAATTCATGTTGAAACTTAATCCCCACTGTATCATCAGGGTTTAATAGAGAGACAGATGTGACACAAGATACACAAATGTAGAAGCAATGACAAGTTTGGCTCACAGTGGTCAGCCACAGAGTTGGATGAGGAAGTGTGCAGATGGTGTCTGCACGCTGGAGACTGAAGAGCCCAGTTGAAGGCCTGGAGCTCACACAGTGTCTGTGTAAGTCTGGGTCAGGAGGCTGATGGGTCTGCAATGGAATGCTGAAGAATCTACATGGAAGGCAAAGGGTCCCAGGCAGAGACCAGGCAGCCTGCCCCAGAAGCCGGCGATGCCAAGCTGGAGACAAAGACTGGGGCTCCTCTGCGCCCCTTCTTGCCCAGGCTCAAGATGAATGCAAGCTAAGGGCCCTGGCCCCCTGCTGAGTATGTTCCCTTTCTGAACTTCTCAACCTGACACAATGAAGAACATCCCAGAGCAGAGAAGTCATGTCCTTTTCACCCCAGGATGCAGAACCGCTGAGTCACTCAGCCAAGCCTCTGGACTCCTCAAGTTGACACAGTGCATCAACCCTAACACCCTCCAACCGTAGTGTATAAAGAGGCAGGGCACAGGATTAATTCATGAGGGTAGGGAATGAGATAAGGGCACTAGCCAAGACTAGAAGGAGCAGGTTTGTCCATTGTGGTCCCTTCTTCCATGTGACAATGTAACGGGAAGCTGCCACCCCCAGACACTGAGTACATTGGCACCACAATCCTGGACTTCCCACCCACTGGAAATAAATGTCTATGATATAAATTTCTTGGTCTAATATATTTTATTGTTGTTCTATGAAGACTAAAAACACCCTTATTCTGAAATTCCAAGTCAGGCTGCAGAAAGTGACATCAGGCCAGCCAGATCTACATACATCACCGTTTAATAAGACAGTGAGGTGCGTAAATTGACTCAGAGAACTTGCATTACTGAGCAGATCTTGACTCAGAGTATCCACTGGTTGCAGCTTTCTGAACTAAATTGGAGGCTCTGTCCTTGGTGGTGACTGGTTAACCCTCTTCTGTCTTTTTAGGAGAAATTGCTTTGGGTGATTTCCTTAAGCTTTCCATCTTTGTAGTCGCATTTCAGTGATTTCTTATTTCAGGCATAAACAGAGCTGACATTAATACCAAACTCACTTAATTGGCAAGTCAGTCAAAAGTCACTCTTTTGGAATGCAGCAAAACGAAGTCTAAAGAAGCAGTGGGTCAGTAGTCTAGTTGGAAACAGGTACCCCCTAGATGTCAAAAAGGAAGACAAGGCTGCATCAGCAGGGGAGAGTTAGTCTTCTGCTGGGAGAAGCCTTTGATGTAGCAAACAAACATAGGAACACACTGCATATTATTCAGCTTTAGGAATATAATGAGCGTAGGGATATAGAAAGCTCTGAAAACCAAAGTAATAGGCAAGGTGTTTGTGCAAAAAGAAATACAGTGATAACACACTACCGTTATAACACTACGGTTATATTGAACTCTAGCCACAGTGAGGAAAAGATTAGCTGATAACAAAAAAATGATGATTCTATTATGCCCAGAAGATTGGGAAAAGAAAACCAGACATGATTACCAAACAAAAAGGGTGATACTGAGAAGGTATCTTTAGACTAAGATAAAGTCATTAGACAGTGTCCAAAAGTAAAAAGTAACACAGTTAGAATATTATTAAAAATATAGGTAAACATGGTAAATTTAAAACAGTTGAAATAAGTATAGCCATAGAAGGGCAGGGCTCAGTTTGCTCATTTAAAACCATATACATATATTGCTTTGGTTAAACAAAAAACATTACAATGATAATGTTTTTCTGACTTCTCTGGTTTCTTTTTTTCTGATCTCTTGCATTGAAATGCTGTAAACAAAATTAAATCTTTAAAACAATATTTGTAACATATTGTTGCTGACTGAGGAAGACAGAAACTATGTTTTGTGGAAAGAGTTCACAGGAGAAATGCACAGTAAGGCTGCAGAATCCACACAGAGCATCCAGAGTAGCAGCCAAGGATGAGAAGGGTTACTGGGGATCCATCCCACTTGATAGCCGCTCAGGGGAAGGAGCAGGTAGAGAAGGGACCTGGGCAGGACTCTGGGTCTCCTTGGACCCTGAACTGTTAATTCAGATCCTTCCACATGTTCCTAACAGACACATGTAGTTTGTTTTTCACTCACAACACAGGGACATTTTCCTTTTGAACACCAGGTATATTTCATTTCTGTTACAAGGAGTAGGGCCTCTACTTTCCCTGCATTTTCTAGCTTCCACAAATGAGTGTCCGATGCCATGTAGCAGGGGAGAAGCAGGCTGTGTGTGAAGGATGCAGTTCCTTGTCATGCAGCACTCATGTGACAGAGTGGTCATCACAGGGGTCAGGACAAGTGTGCACTGATGTTGTTTGCAAAGGACGCTTCCATGACCACCACACTGATAGTCCAGGACACCAGCTGTTGGGGCCGCCTGCTTAAATGTGCAGGGAGATAGCTGATACTGAACATCTGGCTACTTTGCTTTTGATCCTGAGTGATGGCATCTTCTCTCATCTTCTCTCATGTCCTTCAAGAGGTGTCTCCAACAGCTTGTGTCCTGTACTGTTAATGTGGTGGTTATGGAAGCTCCAAAAAGCTAGATGCTGGCATTCTCTTTTAAAGTCTACAATTTTGGGTTGTGAAGCAAATATTATACATAGCAGACCCCAAAAGCTCCCCCAAAAGACTTCTAAATTTAATAACAAAATTCAGTAGCATAGCTGGATGCAAAGTTAACACCCCAAAATCAGTAGCATTCTTATACACAGACAACAAACTGACTGAGAGAAAACTTAGGGCCACCATACCCTTCACAGTAGCATCCCCAAAATGAAATACTTAGGAATCAATCTAATAGTGGAAGTAAAGGATCTATATACTGAAAATCACACTATGCTGAAAGTGGAGATCAAAGAGTATTTCAGGAAATGGAAAGATATTCTTTGCTCATGGGTAGGAAGAAACAACGTTGTGAAAATGGACATACTCCCAAAATTGTTATATAGATTCAATGCAACTGCAATCAAAATACCATTTAATGTATCTCACAGATAGAGAGAAAATATTCCTCAAACCCATCTGAAACCAGAAGAGACCTAGACTAGCCAAAGCAATCCTGGGCAACAAAGGCAAGGCAGGTGCATCACAACCCCTGACTTCAAATTATACTACAGAACCACTGTGATACAATCACACGGTACCACCAGAAAAACAGACCTGAGCATCAGTGGAACAGACTACAAAATGAAAACAGCTATAGACGCGCTTACCCACTTCATCTATAAAAAGGGGCCAAACAAGTTCGCTGGAAGAAAGTAGCCTCTTTAATAAGTGGTGCTGGAGAAACTGGCTCTCTACAGGCTGAAGACTAAAACTAGGCCCATGTCTATCACCATGCACTAATCTAAAGTCAAAATAGATCAAACATCTAAATATTAAAACAGAAACGCTAGATCTACTAGAAGAGAAAGTAAGTAGAAATCTTGAAGACATAGGGGTAGGCAGAGAGTTCATTAAAAAAGATGCAAACTACGCAGGAAATACTTCAAGGAATCAACAATTGTGATCTCACCTTACTGAAAAGCTTTTGCACGCCAAAGAAATCACCAAAAGCATGAAAAGACAACCCACAGAATGGGAAAATATTTCAGCCAATCATCTCTCAGACAAAGTACTTCTATCTAAAAGATACAAAGTATTAAACAAAAAATCAGACTTCCCAAATTCAAAGGCCCAATAAATGAGCATCTAAATGAATGCACATTTCTCAGATGAAGAA
The DNA here is from genome assembly GCA_004027595.1 of Dinomys branickii. Lineage (NCBI taxonomy): Eukaryota > Metazoa > Chordata > Mammalia > Rodentia > Dinomyidae > Dinomys > Dinomys branickii. Next base: position 64,846 of record PVLD010007900.1, on the reverse strand, counting down.
ATAGAAACAGAAAAAAAATACATGAAATAACTCTCAACATCACTAGTCACTCAAGATATGCAAATTAAAACAACACTGAGATTGCATTTCACCCCAGAAAGAATAGCTGTCATCAACAAATGAAACAATCACAAATGCTGGTGGGGCTGTGGGGATAAAGGACCCCTTCTCCACTGTTGGCGGGAGTGTAGATGGTCCAACCACTGTGGAAAAGAGTGTAGTGATTCATAAAAGAACTAGGATTAGCAATCCAACTCCACCTAGCTATTCCTCTTGTGCGTATCTTCCCAGGAGAATTGAAATCATACCACAATGATATATATGCACCCATGTTTATAGCAGTATACTTTGTAATAGCTAAATGTTGCAAACAAACCAAATGCCTATCAACAGAGGTAGGGGGGTCTTTTATACAATGAAGTACTACTCAGCCATAAAAAAGGATAAAGAATTACATAGATGAAAGAATTATAGATGAAAATGTAGAATTATACAGATGAAACTTGAGACCACACTCCTAAATGAAATAAATCAGACTCACATGTATAAACACTGTATTGCCTCCCTGGGGTGAGAAACTGAAAGAGTAAATAAGTTCTGAAATGGATAGTAGGTACTGTGAAATGGAAGGAAATTATTCAACAGGAAAAAGGAACTAGTATGGGTAAAAAGAGAAAAAGCAGTAGAGAAAAGGGAAAAATTGCAAGTCAGTTATACTATTAGCATAACTTAGTTCATTAAAAAAGTTCATTAAAAAAAGGTTTGTGCTAATACCACTTGGAGAAATTTTTATACCCATATCTTGTACCCTGAGCAATATTTTAAGGATAATAACATGCAATGTATTAATTGTTGTTATTCTCCTATTATTTTTTATGAAACTTTGTTTTACCTTTTTTTCATAAAATGAAACCGTTGTTAGAACTTTTCAAGCTTTAAAGACCATCTATTAAAGTATAATGGAAAATGCCTAATTCACGACGGTAGAAAGAAAACCTGTATGTATCAATTCTAAGAGGCAGAAATTAGACACTTTGCTGTGGAAGGAATCAGATTTCAAGCAAAGCTACAGACTACTGGAAGGCGTGGGAATGACAGTGAACAGGTGCAGATGAAAATTTCTCTTTAGAGCCCTGTTTCTCTAATTTTAGGGAGCATATGATCTTTTGAGGCTTCTGCTAAAGAGTAGGGCCCTAGATTCTATGGCTTTAGCAAGATTTTAGGTGATGCCAAGAATGTCCATTAATTGATCATGCCCTGTGCAGCAAGGATTTGGAAGCACAGGAAGCATAGCCAGAGTAAAAGTAGGTTTGAATTTTGTTAAAGAGAATTATAATAGAAAGCTAGGAAGTTTTAACTATTATATAGGAAATAAAGATATCTGAAAACAACATACAACTTTTATCACTGCTGACCTCTAGTAATAAGCTGCAGAGTTGGAAATGGATTTTTCCCGGGGTTGAGCTCTATTTCCTAAAGAATGGAGAACATTGTCATTCTCCAACCATGTCAGAAGCTCTTGGCACCTGGATGCCCAGGAGCCCGTCTCCTTCACTGTCTCCAGTTCTTGCTGGACATCTGGGAATCACTGTAGTATAAGGTCCTCATGGTGTGTGTAGCTGTCCCTGATTCCCATCTCTAGGGCTCCCTGTGCATAGGTCTCTAGGAGACCACATTACAGTCCCGCTGTGGTGAGTGGAGGAAATTATGTCATGAACTCACCTAAAAACGCAAGTGTAGAAAGCTAACACTCTATCGTCATGGTCAAGTGGAACTTGTATGAGTGCAAGCCTGGTTTAGAATTTAAAGTATGATTTCTGTCATCCCCCCATAGTCCACATTGTGGTGTAGAGACCCAATCATTGAAAATATGTAAACTTTGTGAAATAGTTCCAAATCAACATGAGTTTTTTATGTGAAAGTAGCAAAACAAATTTGAGATTTGTGCAGAAAAATAGAGGTACCAAGTTAGGTAAGAAACTGTAAGAGAAAGCACAAAATAAAAAGTAGTTGCCTACTGAGAATTAAATTATAATTTTGTCAAACCCAAAGTAATTTGGCTCAGCAGTCAACAGGTCATGCAAGGAACAGTAGCACATGGTAAGACTGCTTTTTTGCACCCTACCTATATTTTCAAATGATGTTGATTTGCCTCATAACTAGTAAGGAGCAAAATAACCCTTGCAGACATCAGAAGTATTCCAGATCAAGTAATCATGTCATTGTTTTGAAAAATGAAAGAGAAATTGCACAAACATGTACTAGCATATAACCTGTTCATACTTCACTAGTCCTAGTGCTTGATACTAAAGGCAGAAACTGCCAAAACAGAGAAAATTTGGCTCAAAAGACAGGAGAAACTTTGGGAAGCCCCATCAACAAATACTCAAGCAAAAGCCTTGTTTATCATATACAGTGTTTACAATATGTGTGGAAAGTACTAGTTTTCATTTTCAACGGGCAATTAAGAGGATGACAAAGTCAGGCTGGGAGAAACTATTTATGAGACTCACATCTGATAAATAGCTGGTAGCCAAAGTATACAGCACGGTTTCAAGCACAGCAGTATTGAAACCAACCAAAATTTTTTTTTAAATGGACAGAAGACAGTACACTGGAATCTTTCCAGCTGCTGTGCTCATGGGAACTGATCTAATGAACCTATGGACACGTGTTCTTGGGTGTGTGACTTCGGTTTTGTTTGTCTACATTTGATAGGGTATAATTTCAATGATACTTGCTATAAAATTTGGATATCTATTTTCTTTCAAGTGAATATGTAACTCAGACCCACTATCAGCTACTCTCTTCAGAATAATCAATATTTAAAAGACTATATCTGTGTCCAATAACTTGTTGCCAAGGGAAAAATATTTCGCAAGGAATTAGGACAGGGCTTCTGATTCTGTTTATGGCCACACGGGATGCAGTTCTTTGAGGATTTCTGTCTTGGTGTTATTTGTAAATAGACAAGTGGTGAAGTAATATGTTAAAAACAAGTAATGTAAAATGAATATTACTTTTTCCTTTGTGCAGATGGGTCAGATTTCTAAACAGTCCCACCCTAAATCACTCCATCTTAAAAGTAAAAATCACCATCAACTGACTACTTTTTGAAAAAAATGTAAAATAGTTTGTATTTTTTCTTTTATTAAACTACAATCAGGTTAAATTTAATTATATTCTTGAAAGAATAGTATTGCTACCTGTATTAAAATTTCATAACTAAATGATATAAATATTAAAGTCATTAAAATGTTTTAGTCATTAGGTTGAAAATGAAACAGGAACATTTTATCAACTATTTTTTAAGAGTTTCACATTCTTTCTCTGAGCCCATGTTTGCAGTGCAGATGACCACATTCGTGGGGGCAGTCGGTGCACAAAGGGGCACCGCTCAGTTCTCCAGCCCCCCGCTCCCTCCACCTCCTCCCCCTTCGGTCTCTCCCTTCCCACTTGCAAGCCTCCTGCCTCCCTGCTCTCTCTTCTCCGTTATTTTGCCCTTTAATGTATTCATACTTTCTGCTTCTCGTGTAAAAGAAACTGCATGAGAATTAAGCTGTGGGCCTGATTTATGTAACTCAAAGTTATGGTCTCAAAGTTTCCACCACTTTCCTGCAAATGACTCAGACTCGTGTTTCTCTGTGGAACAGCAACCCTCCTGGAAAAGCCCCTCCTCACAGGTGCTCCGTGCTTTTATGTCACCAGTTTCCCCACAAGTAGAGCTTCTTCTGAGTACTTCCACTCTGCTCTAATTCCGCCCGCTTCCTAATGTTAGCATTTGGCTTGGAAGAAATTATACATTACTTTGAAATGCATATTCTTAATACAGTTACTTTTTAATAATGGTGATAATTTTCTTAACATATTTCACAATATTTAGCAACCTAGTGTAATGTAAACAAAATCTAGGTGATTTACTAAATTGTATTTTAATTGACATTTAGAAATTCAAGTGTCGTATATTCACATTTTTCACACAGCCTAGTGATTCTCATTGCCCCAGATAAATAAAGCTGGCCTCTGAGGCACCTGGGAAATAAAAGGCAAAAGTGATGTAATTGTGTACATTCTTGTTTGTTTTGTACGTCTACAAATGTGTGTGTGTGTGTGTGTGTGTGTGTGTGCATTTCTTGTTTGCACTAGACTTTAAGGCATGAAATTCCCCACCCAGAGCAAGTGAACTTGCATCTGCAGGGATTTGACATTTCTACAAAATGCCTTTTGTCTTGAAGTACCGACTGGTGTGTCAGCAGCTATTGCGCTGTGAACCTGAGTTCTGGTCCCTTCAGTCTGTCACCAGTGAGCTCCCAGCCCTTCCTCACTTCCTGCCATCCCAGGAAGCCTCCTGCAGCAGGATGTCTTCCTCATTTAAGCAGAACCCACAAGGTTAGTCTGAATTACTTTTGAAATGCCTGTCCTTAAAGGTGCTTCTATGCGATGTTGCTCTTTGCATAATTTTCCTAGAATCATATTCATCACGTATAATATCCATCTTTTGCTAAAGGCAGACTCATTTTCTGGGAAGTGGAATAATTGGCTCAATGGAGATTGACTCATTCATGGATTAATTGATTCACTTAGCAAACGCTGTCGAAGACCTGCTCTGTAATAGACATATCCTGGCTACGAAAAGTGACTGTGATTTGGGAAAGCCCTTCCCAAGCTCCGGAGAGAAGGGAAGGCGGCGCAGGAGGCAGGGTCTCCCCACCCGACAGAGAAGCGTGAAGTTTGGGTGAGGGCGCTTGGCGCATTACTCTCTTCTTTCCTTTGTAGAACATGCTTGAGAGTTTCCATAACAAAGAGGTTTTCTCAGTAAGTCCATTACTGGGTTTTATTGCTTCCAAATATGGATGTGCATCCCATTCCATTTACAGAACCCCAAGGATTTCAGGCAGTTTTTCCCTGGGATCTCTTTTCAGAACATGTCAGACCCTCTGTTCATAATTCCATCTCTCCCCGTGGTCATTGTCTGATGTTTTCTATGCCGCAGAGGAAAGAGACAATATTCACCCAGACTACGAATCTACAGATGTGGGGTTCAGAGTCAGGCCAGCAGCCTACCACAGAGTCACCCCACTTGCCCTGGCTGCTGGCTACTGAACCTTGTCCTTTGGTCCTGGATTGATGCTGTTGATTTTGTTACCGCACTTTCTCTTCGTGTTCATTCTGCTGTATTCTGACTGTGACCAGGAGAATTGCTCTTTGCATCCCCATCAAATGTCAGATTAAGCCTCAGCTTTTATTTCTTTAAAGACCTAAGAGACAGAAAACAGTATTGAGTGGATGTTAGGCAGCAATGAAAGTGCCTTAAAATTTGGAAGCAAGAGTTGCAGCCATCCCCTATGTCCTTTGCATTCGTATTTGCAAATATTAAGAGCCTATTGTTCTTCATGACTGCTCCACAAGGAGCTTTTATAGTATGTGCAAATAGTCAGTCTTTCTTCCGCAGCTCTTCTCCTAGGAAGAGCCGTGTCATGAACTACTAATGTCTGCATTTACACCTATTTAATATTACTACGTTTAAGTAACATACTAGTGCTCCGTAGTTAACAGAGTAAAAAATTAGAAGAGGCATTTAAGAATCGTTAAATATCTTTAAAATTTGTTTTTAAAATTTTTATTTTAAACAGACAAATTGCTGGGGATTAAGCTCAGTGGTGCAGCACCTGCCTGGCAAGCATGAGGTCCTGAGTTCAATTTCCAGTACCCCCCAAAAAAGAGACAAATTAACAATTTGATGTTATTTGGGGGTATAATGTGGCTTTAATAATATGTATACATTGTGAAATGATTACCTCAAGGTAATTAACCTCTGTGACCATCAAGATAATTTCATCTTTTTGGAGGATAGTGAGAAATTTTTAATTCACTTACTGATTTTAAAATACACAGTGCCTTATAATGAATTATGACTGCTGTCTATGGTAGATCTTGAAAATTTGTGCTACTTGTCTAAGAGGAACTGCGCCAACTTCTGCCCATTCCTCCCCCTACTCCCACTCTGGTGACTGCCATCCTCTGTGGCACCTGTTCGGCTCTTCAGATTCCACCTGCAAGTGACACGATGCAGTATGTCCTCTTCTGTGCCTGGTATCTTTCACTTAGCAAAACGTCCTGCAGGTCCATCCACGTTGTCGCAAATGAGAACATTTCTTTTTGCTTTTTGCCTTTTTTGTAGTCATCTTGCCTCAGGTGTGGGCAGGGCTCTGGGCTGGGCAGCTCCTTGTCCTCTCCTGTGCACCTTCCATAGTTTGTTTTTTATTGAGACGCTCTTAAGCAAATGTCATCTTCCCTCAAGGACATGCAGTGCAGTGTGACTTAGAAAGTGAATGACCTGCACGCTCATTCACAGTTAACAAGTAACATAAACGATTGTACATTCATAAACGTGATGAAAGCATCAGGAAGTGCCAGGGTGATGTCTGGGGACTCAGTGTGTGGGGCGAGGGAAGCGAGGGTGGGGAAATGCTGGATGTCCTGCCTTTGGTGTAAAAGAGCGTGGGAGGGTGTTAAGTTTTATCTGCTGAGGATTTCCTAAAGAAAATGAAAGATTCTACAGGAAACAAAAGTGACGGAGAATGGGCTTTTGTGGAAGTGCCGTGAACTTGTCTCCCTGGGCACAAGGGTGAGCAGTGAAGTGAGGCTTTTCACCATGAACCTTTCTTGTTTTCAAAACTTCAGCTCTGAAGCACACTATCTACTGAAAAAAAATTTTAAATGCAGCAGTACCTCCCTTCACAAACTTAATTCTTTCCATAATTCTGTTCACAACCTGAATCGGAAGAGGCCCCAGTAGAATACCCCTGTATGGGCAACATTGAACCTAACCATTGAATGTGATCCCATTCCCAACCAGAATCTTAGGAAGAATTAAGTTTGTGAATTGAGGTGCCCTTGCATATTAATCTGAAGAATAACACCTAAGGGCTAAGGAGATATCATTTGGGCTAGGAAGAAAGAAAAGGAACAGAAAAGCGAAGCCTTCCATTGACCTTCCAAAGCCACCCGCGGCTTAGGAGATGGGACAGCTGCGCCCGCCCCTTGGGTCTCTGCTGCTGCATCGGCTCTGCTTGCTCTAACGGTGGACAACTGAGGTACATCACACCTGCTGTCCCCTTCGGGTTCTCATCCACCTGCAGCTAAAGCTGCGCTCCTTCGAACAACCCCAAGGGCTCTAAGCCTGCCCAGCCCCTTTTCTAGCCCCTCGCTTGGTCTGCACAGACGCTGTTTCCCACCGGGCCCCACAGCACAGCTCCTGTGCATCCTCCCAACAAGACCGACACCACCAGACCCTGCTGCCGTCTCAGCCTGGCTCAGTCTTGTGAGAAACTCCCACTGCTGCCCTCGCCTTTACCTCCTCTGGGCTCACTAGTGAGCACCCTACTGTACATGACAACCTTACACACACACACACACACGCACACACACACACACACACACACACACACTGCCTGTGTGTTCCACTCCTGACCACCTCTCTTCACCATTGCTGCCCAAGCTACTCATTTGCATCTGCCCCTTGTCTCCCTTCCAGGATTCCGTAGAAAGGTATGCACTAGCACCATGCTTTAGGGATTTTTCTGGGGGTGCTTCAGTAACCCCAAGGTCGAAACTGACTGTACTACATATACAATAAGCTTTTAAATTGTTTGTATAAACAGGGAATAATTTACAAACAATTAACACTTTCAAAATTTGGTTCCCTTCTATGTAGAGACCCTGGGTTGGTCACAGAAGAAAAAAGTTGATGGCTTTTCTTGTATTATCTATAATTTAAGGATATATTTTGCTATAGTATTTTTTAAATGATTTGCAGAAATAGCCAATGGTGTCGGTCCTTTTAGTTGCTAAATTTTAGGAAAATTCGCAACTGGGTCATTTTAAGTGTACTGAAACTCCTTTGTAAAGGAGTGTCTTAGTATGTGCACACGTAACTAATGTACTCTTCATTCTGTCATATGGACACTGTCACTCTGAACATCCATTTGTGACTTTTTATTCTGTTGTCCCTAACTCTTTCACAGACATTAATTCTTATCATCGTGACCAGAAAGTATCTCCTGTTCTCAGTAACTGATAGTGATTCTTTTATTACTAGGTGTAATAATCTGAGTCTAATTGCAGTCTATACAGGTGGGATCAAGAGAGTTTCTCTGTACCTGGTACAGAGATAAAAGTACAATCACAACAGAAAGATGTGGTAGGAGGAGTGAATGCCAGCACAGGAGTGTGAGGACCTTATTTTGGTAAAGGTAGCCACTGCTTTGAAGAAGTGATAGAAAGCTGGCTTGCACTTAGAGAAGCTGCGTTGAGCTGTTGATTATCTCAGGGAAGCATTCTGAGGAACATTGCCGAAGAGGCGGGACATCATAGATGAGCTTGAAGTTCAGATAACCTGCTGTAAAGCCACAGGCTCTCTGGGACATCACGGGCTGTATCCAATGCAGCTGACCTTTCTCTGCCCTGGGAAATACAGCCAGGCTAAGAGACACAGGAAGATGGAACCTCAGCGCAGCTGCCACACAAGGGTAGCTGCACAGCTCAGAGGCCTTGCCGTGTCAGGCAGGTGAAGCCACCACAAACGCTCACCTGCCTAACCCTTGCTGGTCCGGCACCTGCGTGGTCCGCTGGTGGGGGCAGCGCTCTCTGTAACCATCTGTACTCCGCTGCCGAGCGCCGAGAGCTCTGCTGAATTCAGCAAAATAATTGTAAGTGGAATTGAAAAAACTAAAAGAATAAGTCTTTCCTGATAAAAAAAAATAGCCAAAACAAAAACATAAGTGAGACAGAACCGACGTGGACATCATGCCCCAAACAAGGAAAACCATCATGTGAAAATAAAACTTGTAGCTTCTGCTTCTCAGGACAGGACAATTTTGCTATAGTTTGTGTGACTGTATAAACTTTAACAGACACATAACAATGGCAGCTATTTGTGGGATGTGGTGTGTTTTTCATAGGTACATGTGTCCATATCAAATATGCAGTCATCAAATCAGGGTAATTGGCATATCCGCCACCTCACATGTTTATCTTTCCTTTTTTGAGGGTACTAGTTATTTTTTTTAAAGAGAGAAAAAGAACAATAAAAACAATACAGAAAAGAAAACATTGTCTTGGGCAGAAAGTCTTTTTCTAGCTAATTTGAAATAAATTATTGTTCACTGTAGTTAACTAACTGTGCTGTACAGAACACTAGAATTTATTTCCCTATCCAACTGTGCTTTTATATCTGATAACCAGCATCTCCTCCTCTGTCCGGCTTCTAGTGAACATTGTTCTACGCCCCACACTTCCAAGAACAACTGATTCAGCTTTCGCATTTGAGTGAGACTGTGTCATGTTAGTCTGTGTCTGGCTTATTTTCCGTAAGGTAATATCTTCCAGTTTCATGTTTCTCCAAATGCCGTTCTTTTTGTGGTTGAGTAGTATTCCACGGCATCCATCTGCTCATCAGCTTATGTGCAGTCTGGCAGTTAGGCCGCTTCCACGTCTGGCCTGTTTTGAATAGGGCAGAGATAGGCATAGGTGCCCATATCCCTTCATACTGATCTTCATTTCTGCTGGAGGTACAGCAAGTCAACTACTGGATCACATGATAGTCCTAATTTTAGTATTTTGAGAAACTTCCATACCATGTCCCATAGTGGCTGCACAAATGTACACCCCCAAAAGAGAGTTCTTTTCTTCTTGAAATTCTTTCCAGTGTTTATAACGTTTCTTGTTTTATCACAATAGGTGTTCTTTTTTTTTTTTTTTTTTTGAGACAAGGTCTTGCTATGCATTTCAGGCTGGCCTCGAACTTGCAACACTCCTCCTGCCTCAGCCTCCTGAGTGCTGGGATTACAGGCATGCACCACCACACCCAGCGACAGTGGGTATTCTAAATGGGCTGAGAGGCTGTCTTAGTTTGGTTTTGATTTGCATTTCCCTGATGGTCGGCGTGGTGAGCATGTCTGTTTTGGCCATTTGTTTCTCTCTTTGAGAAACGTCTCCTGAGGTCTTTTGTTCATTCTTTAATCTGACTACATATTTCTCTTGCTATTGAGCTGGTTGAGTTCCCCACATATTCTCCTGTTACTCCGTTGTCAGACACATGCCATGCAGTTGTTTTCACTCATTCTGCAGGTAGTTTTTTAAACTGTTTGTATCCTTTGTTGTCAGAAAAACATGAGTGTAACTGAATCCCATTTCTGCTTTTGTTTTCTAGGTGTTTAGAGTACTATCCAAAAACAATCTTGCTCTATGCCAATACCATGCAGTGTTTGTTTTTTAAAATATGGTTAATATATATAATAATGAAAAGTGAACAAAAATGATGAGAGGACAGAAATATACATGTGTGCACCTGTGTGTTGTATTTTTGTTTTGCTCAGTAGTATTTTTTAAACATGTGTTTTTAATTTGGGGTAGTGACAATGTATAACAGGTAAATGCAGAAATGCAATGGCATAATACAAAAGAGAACAGAGGGGAAAGATTCCTAATTCCCCTTTTATTGGCATCTCCTCTGTGTACCTCCTAAGTTTACAGAACATCAGAACTGAGAAAGTAAATGTTAGTGCTTGAAGAACTTTACCACATTATCTCAAACTGTCTACAGAGGGCAGCAAAGAGCTTCAGTTCAGAACTAGCGGATGGGCCTGGCAGGTTTGAAAAGCAGCTTTCTGCATCAGCACCACTTCAAACATATGAGACACATCAGAATCAAAGTTCAGCTTGCTAAACTGCCATGATGGTTGCTGCCTATATGCGAAAGAATGCAGAGATCAGATCAGCTGCTTGGCCAGGATCACCCAAGGGCAGCAAATCACTTACTTTCAGTGGTGCATCCATCATCTCACTAAAAGAGCTTGGTGCATAAATTTTTGTTTTGCAAAAATATCACAAAATAAACTTTAAAATTCTCACAAATATAGGTTATGGTGTTATATCAAAATTTTTTTTTTCGGTACTGGGGATCAAACTCAGGACCCTGCGCTTGCTAGGCAAGCGCTTATTCCACTGAGCTATATCCCCAGCCCCTGTTATATCAAGTTGAAATGGATTGCTATTAACATAGTGGGCCCAGACTAGTTTTGTGATGAGCTTGGGTTTAATGCTTTCCCATGAATATAGCTTTATCTCTAATTCTATAGTTTCTGTTCATCAATTATTTATGATACAATAAAATCAAAAATCTGTAGAACAGACCACTAGCCCCACTGCATCCACAGCAGCCGCTGTCCCAGCCTGGGTTCTGATTCTGAGATGGAGTTTACCTGAAGGGAGATTACCGAGACCCGTCCCTGCGCTCAATGCTTCTAAAATGGGAGGGGAAGGAAGACTGGTGGAGAGGAAGGTCACACTGCCCTGGGGCCACACACCCAACCCAAGGAATACACTGGGCCTGGCCTGGGCCATCGGAGGCCCCGAAATTGGGTAAGAAGATGAGGTCTGTGTGTTCCCATCACTTCGTCCCCCACAATCACAACGCAAAGTGAGCCCCCTTCTGCTAACACAGGGGACCCCATGTGCACGTATGCTGCGAGCGTCGTTGTCTTTTGCGGTCTGAACTTACTAATTCATGTTTCAGAGCAGCCTATCATCTGAGCAGCTCTGTGGGCTCTCCAAGTCCTGGCTCTCAGCAGGTGACACAGTAACAAATGAAAACCCTGCAGTGAGCCTAGACGCAAAGTTTACACGAAGGAAAAAAAAAAACACTGAAAGACAAAAGGGAAAGTGACAGGGGTCACTTAACTGTACTTAAAAGAACAGTTTAAGGCACCTTCAGGCGTTCATTTTTCGGAGAAGCAATTTAGATGTGGGGAGCTAATGTGATCATTTCTAGCCTCCCCAACCTCCTGCCTCGGGGGAATCTTTGCAGAACAGGTTCTGAAGCGAGATCAGAGGGGAAACGAGGAGTTTATTTTGTTTTAAAGTAATTGAAACTGCCTCTTTGTATTCTGGAAGAAGCACTTATTTAAAAGGTGTAGGCAAGCGGGGAAATGTAAACAAAATTAAAATTAGCTACAACCTCCATGACCAAGTTAGACAGACTAGGGTTTCCTAGAAAAGTTTTGATTCTGACTGTTTTGCTTATGGGACAGATTTTTTTCTTTTTTCCACTAAAAAGTATTCAAATGAAAATACGGCTGGCCCGCAGGTCTGTCCACTTGCTCGGCGCACAGAGATTGTAAATGTCGCCACTGGGAGGAGCGGCAGGAACGGCTGATACGGGTCCTTTTCAGGCTAGGAGGGCCGTTCTGCTCCTTGTCCTTCCTTTCCCTTCTATTCCAATTAAAGAATCCGAATGAGCCCCACAAATCGCTTTCAAAATTAATGAATGGTTTTGACCCACTGCCTGAAAAATATGGTTTACTAAATTCTTATTTGGTAATCTGTACTTTAGTTTATACTTAATTATCATATTTTAGTCCCTATTTTTATTTTAAAGAGAAAGAAACAAAAACAAAATAACAAAGAAAAAACAGTACAAAACCTATAAAAATGATACAAAATTATAAAACAAGATGATAGGAAATCAATAATGGTGTTATATCCTCAAAGTAGTTGCTCAGATTACCAGATGTAGATATACAAGATTGATCAATTAAACATTAGTTGTTCCTTTCAATAAACTAGGAGGTCTATTCAATCATTTTCCTGAATTTTTTGCATAAAAGTGCAATGTTTTGATGATTTTAGCTTTGTAATATGCTTTACTGTTTTGTAGGACAAGTCCTTTCCTCCTCATAAATTTTCAGAAATGTAATGGGTCACTCTACTTTCTATTCCTATAACAAATACTCCTAATATGTAAATTTAGAGAGAAGAAAGCGGTGTTGGTAATTTTAGTCCAAGACCTATTGCATTCAGTATACCCTGGCAGGAGCATGTGGCAGAGGCATCCCGGGTACCTCATGCCTCAATGCAAAATAGGCAGAGGAAAAGGCTGGCATCTCCTTATCCCCTCTGAGGTGTGCCCCACATGACCAGAGACCACTAGGGGACCCAAAGATGCCCCCACCTCTCAGTAGGGCTGGAAGTAAGGCTATACCACACAAAGCACATTCAAGGTCCAAGTGGAGCACCCAAGGAGCGTCACATGTTTATGTTTGTGAGGCAATGTAATTATTTCATAACATTTTAGTTTCTAACAGAAACTTGGACTTTAATGAGGAATTAAAATAGTAAATGATCTGAAAAATGTGCTTTTCTTTACAGGGCAATGTGATACGTCCTTTCATATTTATAAGTATTATTTGATGTATCTCAGTAAACTCATGTATTTATTAGGAAGCTTATTAGGAAACATTTCTTGTTTATGTTTTTCTGCTGCTATTATAAATATATTTTTGATATTTTCTAAGAGCTGGTTTTTATATAATAATATTAGTGAGTGAAGCTTGTAATAAATTACTAATAGTTTACTAGCTTATTTTCTTTTATATGAAGACAGAATTATATCTACAATAATTACTGTAGATATCTACAATCTATAGTTATATCTACAATAATTATGTCTACAATAATATCTCATTTATATTTCATACTTGAAGCCATGTGTATGCTAACCATTTTGAGTATGGCTTTCCTTGAACCATTTCTAATATATATGTTATTAATATCACATTTTGCATATAAGCAAATTGAGGCACTTAATCCCTAGTTTCATTTTCTCCCTATCTTGCAGCTTGGCCCCTGATGTTTCTTGCCTTTTGGCATCAGCTGGAGCTTCAGAAAATATCTGTGTGTCCAGAGTTGGTCATTGTGCTTCACTCTAATCTAAGCACCCCTAGTACTTTATTTTTGGTAAATATATTACTTTTGGTTCCACCTAGATGTTCTTGAATGTGTTGGATAACTGCATGGTAACTCAAATTTATTGAAAATGTTTTTTTCTTTCCTACCATTATTCCTTTTATTTCCTTTTTTATTTTAAAGAGAAAAGAACAAAAACAAAATAACAAGGACATAAACAGAACAAGAGTAAATAAAATCTAAAAGGTATAACAGATACTGTGAAAGAGGAAGAAATTGCTCGAAAAGCAAGAACAACTTGGATGAGGGAAAAGAGAAAAGAAAGAAAGAGGAAAGGAAAAAAATATATATATATATATACACAAGATAGATAAGATAATTTTACTACTAATTTCTATTGGTTTGTTGCAAGGAACAGCTAATGTTAAATTGTTTGATCAGTCTTACAATGCCTATATCTGGTTATCTGAGCAACCACTTTGAAGATAACAATACATAATACAACAACCATTGTTAATTTCCTATCACCTTATTTTGAAATTCTGTATCATCTTTATTGTTTTTATGTTATTATTTTTGTGAAATTTTTGAAATCAGAAAGAAGCATAAAATTGTGCAATAGAAACTCAAGTTCTCTGATATGTTATTTCTCATTCAAACTGCTCTCCTGGTATCTTAATGAGTTTTCCAGTGCAAATTTTAAAATGTGCATTGTGTTTCTCCCTAGTTTCTGGAAAGTATGAAATCACATTCTGTTAAAGATAAAACTTCCTCTGGTTAGAGATATCCTTCCCATATCTACCCATATCTACCTAAATGTATCCAAAGAAGATGATTTTTTGTCAATTACTGGTTGTTCTGTGACTCATAATAGGAGGCTATGACTATAATTATTAAATTAAGTCTCCTAAATTCACAGTATTTAAAATGAAAAAGTGTCCAGAAACCAGCCAGGTGTGGTGGTGCATGCCTATAAACCCAGCACACCAGAGGCTGAGGCAGGAGGATCACCATGAGTTTGAGGCCAGACTGGGCTACATAGTGAGTTCAGGAGCAGCCTAGATGACATAGCAAGACCTTGTCTCAAAAAATTAAAAAAAAATAATGGGGCTGGAGGTACAGCTCAGTGGGCTAAGTGCTTGCCGCTGAGCACTAGGGCCCTGAGTTCGATCCCCGGTCCCGGAAAAAAAAAAAAATAAAAAAAAAATAATGTCCAGAAACTAAGCTGAAAGAAGCAGGTAGCATATCATAGTTTAACAATTCCTATTATTGTTCTCTGTCTGCTTATACTGTACCTTTCCATGGTATTTTCCACCACCCAACTGTATATCTATAAATTCTCACAAATTCAACCGGTTTCCTTCCTTGCCCCACCCCTCCTCCTTTCCCTCTACAGTAGATTTCTATGGCAGATTGATCATATGAGAAGAATCAAGTTTTGAATGCTTGAGTAACTGTTGCTGGTTCAAAATCAGCAACCACACTGGGTTATACATTTCCCGAGCCGTGCTCAGGCAAGCCCTGATGCTCTGTCCCATGTGCTAAGCGTGAAGGCACCTCTGCCGGAATTGTAACACGTGCCTTTTTTTTTTTTGTTATCTCTTTGAGACAGAGTTGCACTATGCAGTTCAAGCCGGTCTCAAACTCATTATGCAGCCCAGGCTGGCCTCAAGCTCATAGCAATCCTCCTGCCTCCAGCCTCCCAAGTGCTGGGATTACAAGCGTGCATCACCATGCCTGGCCTAACATGTGCCCTTTCTCACTGACCCCTCTCACCCTAAATTCTCTGGGATGTGTGTACTGGAATCACAGCATGACCAAACATTCAGGAATCCATGAAATTAGGTGGTGGCAGTTTGGAACCCTGTTGAAAAGGAGAAAATATCTCTGGCTCTTTTGTCCCTTGACTTTCAGATGTATCAATAAACTAAGGAACAGTGCAGATTATTCAGTGCTGTCCACATTTACTCAAAGAAAATGTCAGAGAAGAGAGCTGTGGATACAATACCATAGGTTATCCACTGCTTGCATCTTTTTATATATTCCATTACATTTAAGAGACTTCAAATGGGTGATTACGCCAATATGTTTTGCTGATGTAATGGTATGAGTTAGAATTCATATCATATCATGGTTGAATTGGGTCCCCACAAAATTCACATGCTGAAGTCCTAACCTTAGCAAGTGACCCTTGGTTATGAAATCATTATAGATACAATTATTAAAGATGAGGTCCTAGCAGAGTTGGCCCCAAACCAATAGAACTGATGTCCTTATACAGAAGGAAGATTTGAACACACCAACCTGCATGAGAGAAAGAAAGCTACATGGAAATTGGGCAGTGATGGTGCTCTAAGCAAGGAGCAACCAAAAGCTGGGAGGGAGGCCTGGGACAAATCTTCTCCTTGGGCATCCAGAGCCTTAGGTTTCTGACCTCAAGGACCATAAAACCATACATTTCCAGTTTTTCAAGGCACCCAGTTTGTGCTACATACTTTGTTTTGGCGGCTGTAACCAACAGATGTATCCTCCAATTATACTGAGTACATTGATAAATTTTACTCTTAAAAACAAACAAAACTTACAAAGGTTTGTGGTATACTGTACATTGCGAATGAATACTACATAGAATTACGCATAGGTAATTGTTTTCTATCACAACATCATGCAAACATTAGGCTACTATGACTGCTAGGAAACAGGAGCTTCCTCTGTATTATTTTTATTTTAAGTAGTATTCTTTTTCTTTTATGGAGCTTTATTTTAATTAAGTATTAGATTGTTCAAATCATTTCCTCCAAACCCTTTATCCCAACTGATTTGCTGATGAATCTAAGCATTCTAATTGATACAATTTTTAAAGTCTCAGTAGTACATTTTACATTCATGATCATTCTTTTTCAACAAGGGTTATTGAATTAAGTGAGCTATGAAATAGTTAGCTATAATTGTACCCATTCATAACATTGAGCATTAAACCCGTTTGTTCACAAGTTTAAGAAACACTGTTGTAGAAACTCAAACGTTTTGCATAGCTATATTTAATGAATTAGATTGCATTTGTCATCTCTGTAAAACATTTCATTTTATTTTATTTCTGATTATGTACTGGAAATGTACATTTTTCAAGTCACGACTGCACAAGTAACCTTTTTTGAGAAATAATTTACAGGTGGATGGGATGACTCACCTGCTTAAGCACTGTTGTGGTCATCGCAATTTTGTGTAAACTATGGTCCTGTTTTAGTTACTATTCCCATAAGTTAAGGCATATTGAATTTTGAAGAAACACAAAATAAAATCAGTGCGTGCGATTTTGCGAGAACTGTGGGGACCTCATTGCGTATTTATCCACTGGTTTCTGGGCATGGAGAGTGGGAGTTTAAAAATTTAAAGACTAAGAACAAAGAATAAGAGGAAAGGGGGAAGACAAGCAAGAACAGGAGCAACCACCTTTCTAGTAAATTCTTGCGTGGATGAAATAGCTGCAACTGTGCCGCGTGTGCTGCTGGCGGCGTGACTCCCGCCTTGGCTATGAGCTTTAACCTTACCGTACGTCAGTAAACTGTGCCACGATTCTGCAGCGCAAATGCAGAGGTGTATAGCCACTGCCCAGCACCCTGCAGCAAGGCCTTCAGACCATTGCTGCGAGGCCTGGGGGTGCTGAGGTTTGGGCCAAAAGCAGGGCGGAGCGTTCCCGGCCTGCCCTGGAAACCAGGCCTTCTCCACCTCCGGTGATGGGAACAACGTTAAACATTTCTGGAAATTTTTCATGCTGGTGCCAGTAACCTTTAACATTGTTCAGGTAAATATTCAGAGCTCTGTTATTCTAAAGTATGAACCCTTGCCTGGGAATATTCAGAGAACAGTTTCTCCAGATGCCAACACAAATTTAGTGAAGCACACCTAGAACTATTGTTTTTTAAAAAACTCTCCCCCAAAGTACAGAATCCGCAAAGTGCTGTCTTTCCAGAAATGAATGCTGACAGCCACAGTTGTGTGCACATGGCCCACCTCGCAGGAAGAACCCTGAAGGAGACCAACTCTGAAGGGGGATCAGACACTAAGGAGCCTGCAGAAGGACCAGCAGAGAGCAGGAAAGCAAAACACAGAGGAAGACTGTGTGGCATCCCAGACGCCGAGGATGGAGAGCTTTTCCAGAAGGAAGACACCCTTCTGCAATGCCAGTGCAATTTTGACTCTGGCAAAGCTTGGGCCATGGATGCTGATACCGTCTGCCGGAAGATAATTTGCACGTGCCACAATATCACCCCACAAGTCGCTAACTGTAATGAGGAAATCACAAATACTCAGATCAGAAAACCTGCCGGACACCACTGTCACCAGATGACCCCAGGATCAAACTGTGTTGCTCATGGGGAATCCATCTCCCTGACATCATTATGGGCCTCCTGCAGAGTGATGTGGAGCAATCAGTACAACCTATAAAGACATATTTAAAAAAGAAAAGACTTTCTCATTAAGCCTACAGCCTTAGCCTCCAAGTTACAGCAAGTGCAGGAATTTAAAAAAATATCTGAAAGCAGAAAATCAGCCAGGTAACTCTAGACCGTGGACCCATCTAAAGACTACTGCCTGACATTCTTCAAAAGGTTGAGGTCCTCATTGAAAAAAATCCAGGGATGACTGTTCAGGATTAAAGATCTACCGAACATAACAAAATATACTGCATGGTGCCTGAGAATGAGCTTGTACAATCAGTGCATTCGCCAAAGGACATTTTTAGGGGTAATTAGGAATATGACTATGTACTATGTGAGAGATAATATTTATCAAATTATTGTCAGTTCCCTTAATTGCGGTAATGGCACTTGGGATTTCAGGAAAATGTCATTATTTCTGGAAAGTTCGTCTTCATGACATGATGGGCACAGCTTACCTTCACAATTATTTAGCAGAATACACACACCCACACATTCACAGCAAAGGGTGAAATGTTGGAGAACCTACGCAGTGAGTATAAGCATAATCAGTGGGTATACTGAGCTTTTCTCTGTATTTTAAAATGTCTCTAAAACAACAAGTGCCTGTGGGGAAGGGGAGTGTTAGAAGTTACTGGAAGTTTCAGGATGGACTTGGTAGCAGAGGGGCTGCTTGTCCTTGCGTGGGAGCAAGGGGAACTGTTCCCCCAGGAGGAAGACGGAGCCAGGCAAGAGGGGAGAGGAGCAGAGGGCCTGGGCCGAGGCTGGAAGGAGTTAGCAGATCACACACAGAAATAACTATCTGAAAAGGAAATGCGTATTGGAAGAAGTGATTTTTGCTTTTCTATTTTTATTTTTGGCTTGTTGGAGTTTCATCTTTTTCCTTTTTAGCTTGCTCTAGTTTAGCTCAAGAGGGAAAGAGGTGCTTGCTGGGGAAGTAGCTGTAGAAATAAGAAGGTGAGTGTGGCGAAGGAGGAGAAGGGGGAGGGTAGCTCTTCCAGGGTTCTGGAGGCAGCTGCGGAGGGTGAATAAGAAGCACGAGGGCTTCCTCTGAACCTCGGGAAACTAAGTTCTGGGCCATGGCGTGCACTCCTTTCTTGAGACCCTGCTTAATTTGCATTCGTTTGTCTTTGAAGATGCCGCTCTGTGTCCCGCAAACTAAGACCCAAAACCCTGGATGCACACGTATGCTAAGGTAACAAATAGGAACCCAGAGGGGAGGCTCTTGGGGAGATAAAGTAGAGCGATTCAGACATCAGAAGCCTGGGCGGCGTCCTGACTCTTGTTGACGCACAGACGTCCAAGTATCAGGACGCCTTTCCTTTGTTTATGGAGAGAGTCAGACTCATGAAGCGAACCCCGGCACCCCTAGACCGCACAACTCCTGATGGTGGTGGGGCACTTTGTCTCCTGCACTGTGAGGCCAGAGGTCTTTCCTCTATGCCAGACATACACTGTTTAGGATAGTAGCCTCTGTGACTTGTGTTATCAGGAAACACCTACCCGTTCTTCTTTAGAGTGTGTAGATATTTCTACTAGTAGTTCCTCAGAGCAAATTGCCAAGTTTGGGAAATTTAAACTGAATTCTCCAGCCATGTTTTCATCATTGATGGACCAGTGTTTCCCTTTCACCTTCCCCCTATGTGCTTGGTTTTCAATAGCGACACCACATAATTTTCAATAATATGAAGCTTATTCTAAGTGTCCAAGCTTCGCTTGCTACAGAGCAAATCACCAGAAACATAGAACGACAGCATAAATTGAACATCATGAATTGACTATTACTTTACCATTTGCATTGGTTGAGGTGCTGGGCACCAGTTAGCTGAGTTGTCTACTCAGGGTGTCGTTGGGCTGAAATGAAGGTGCTGGCCCAGTTTTCCATCTCATCTAAGGTCCTAGAGTCTTCCAAGTTCACAGACAGTAGTCAGAATTTTATTTCTTATGGTTGTAGAACTAAGGCTCTGCCTTGTTGTAAGGAAGGAGCCACTCTCAACTACAAAAGGTCCCCTGACCCTTGGTAAGTGACCTCTACAGTGTGGTGCTTTTTGTCTTGGAGGCCAGAGACTCTTCACTGGGCTAAATCAGAATCCTATACGTAATCTTCACCATGTGACCTAACCTAATCTGGAGTGAATCCCACTGGCATTCAGGGGACAGGAGTGATATGGGGTGTGAATTTGGGGGTGAGAATATTGAGCATGCCTTAGAATTTTAACTACCACATGCAAGGAGATCTGCAGTTACCTCTAGGCATTTTATATTTGATGAGACTTCAACATTTTCTCATAATTACGTTTCAGAAAACTTTTTGACATTCGAACCAACAAAGATATTCCCTGGATGCTTGTTTTAAGTCTGTTCTAACAGTCAAGCAAAACACATAGGACAAGTATTCCATTCCAGGTAAAACAATGGATTTGTTATCTGTCTTTGATGTGACTGTAACTGTCTCCTTTGCTAATGTTGCTTCTCATTTTTAGAGAATCTATAATAGCTTTCCTTTTGGAGATGATTATCATTTCCGTGTGTTTATTTCGGTAAACACTCAACTCTGCCTAGTAGCAGCGAGCTAAGATCTTGCCTGGCAATAGAGCAGGACATGGGTTTCTTATTTGGCATTGTGTTACACATTTTTAAAGGCTGTGAACATAATAATAAAGATTAAAACACTACAGGGCATATGTGTCCCTGGCATGTGTAGATGTTAATTATATTGTCAGCTGGAGGAATCAAAATCCTTTCTCCTGAACTTGAGTCTTGGCAATTTGGCCAAAGATCTAGTTTAAAAAAAAAAATCTATTGTTATCAAAATGTATTTGTTTGTAGTCCCAAGTACTGGTATGCCTTTAGATTCTTATGAATGTGGAAAACCAGATTAAATCTGACCCTGTGGATCCAAGAACTCACCTTGTGGCACCCAGAGCTACATGGCTCAGTAGATTCACTAGAGGGCTGTTAATAGCTGACTGAGTGCTGTGAATGGGATGCCCAAAGAGAGTCCAGAGCTTAGGTCACAGTGCGTGAGTCTTCAGCAGTCAGAGGGTCTCTATTAACCCAGGGCACATGAGAAGCTGCGCTTTTCTCTTTCGGCACTTAGATGTGCTAATCTATTTCAGTGTTTACTGATAAATGTGCCCATCAGTTAAGTTTATATGCACTGAAAATTTGAAATTTTAGAAACAAAGGAAGCTACGTATGACCAGTAAAATCCGCAAGACACTGTAGATTGTAAATACTTATGAACATGATGTAAAGAAATAAGATTCTGTCTGAGTTCCTCAACATCTGATTTCTGGATACGCAACAGCTTTGTCTTGTGGGAAATTTAACAGGCAATATTTTAAAAATAGGAAATCCTTATATGCAGTTTGCCCAGGTGATTGGCTTTCTTATGTCAGAGTACGACTTTGAGAGGAGGCAGGCATCAGCCAAAGTAACCTTTCACTTCTTGTTCCAAGTGGATTGTGTCCGTGGCGAGCAGGTTACCTCCAATCTGCCAGTGGCAGCCAGAGTGATCGCTTTAAAAAGTCACTGATGCTCATGCATCAGTGATTGTTAGGTACTTTGTAGTAGACCGAAGATCCCATTTTCAATAAGGACGGGCCGGCCTGACCTGAGCCTCTGTCTACCTCCTAGGCCTGACCAATCAGGGGCCGGCTGTCTTTCTCCCATTGTTTTGTCTTTCTTTTACTTTTCTTTTTCTCTTCCCAATAGAGAGGGATTGTTTGGGGTTGTGTGTAAAACATATATTGTAGTTTATGTATGCAACTAGCGACATTTCCATCTTCAAATTTACTGCATTAAAGAAAAAAAGGTTAAAGCAGTGTGCCATAGGCTGGACATCCTGGGAGCTTTTCTCACCCCTCTGCACCTTCCACTGTAGATTCTGGTCACACCACACAGGCCTCTGTCAGTTTTGAAGGAGGTGTGCACCCAGCACATACAACCTCTGCTCCTGCCACAGCCTCTGCCTAACACTCACGCCCCTCTGCTCCCCATTTCAGCTTTGCTTGGGTTTCACTTTTGTGGTTTCCCCGAAGCTGCTTCCCAGCTCAACCTGGGCCCTCAATTTCTTAGTTAGCTAAGCTTACGGCTGGCGGTGTCCTCCATTTCTAAGTAGCCCTGCAACTGGTAGCTCCACATTTATCAGGGAGACTTTGCCATGGCTCCCCACTAGCTCACACTGTACGTGTCAGGGACCTTGTCTCGTGTGCTTGCCATTCAGGTTCCAGGGCCTAGCGCGATGCCAGATGTGTGAAAGGCACTTGGTAAATGAATACTTCTATGGATGGATGCATAAAAGAAGGACAAGAGAAAGGGGTGTGAATTTGATTCTGAGAATATTGATCCTGTGACGTGAGAGCTACAGAGCTAATAAGCAAAAGTAGACCGAAGCCAGCACCTGCTCCACCCTCGACAGCAAGACTGCTCCGCGGAGCCGCACCTGCCCCCAGATGGCACTGTCGCTGCTATGCTGATGTCATGGGATGTGCCTGGTGAACATTGCATAAGCCCCTGTGACAAAGGAGGACAGGGACTAGAATGCAGTGTGAATTTCAGCACAGTTCTCTGCTTTGCACGAGTGGGCCAGACCTGCAGGAGGGAAGAATATAGACACGTGTTGGTTACACAAGTCACAACTAGATGGAAGAACAGGCTTCTTGCCAGGGGTGAGTTCAGAGACAGCATTTCATGGTAAAAAAGAGCAGGGGCCCCGCTCCAGGCAGGCAGGTAACATGTCAGAAAAAGTGTCAGAAGAGCCTAGAAAGCCAAAGTAATGCCGCGCGGGAGTGAGCGGGAAGAGTGGACCCGGTTAGGTTCAGGGCAGTCGGAGCAGCTTGTCGCCTGTGGTGGCTCCGATTTTCCTTGCTGCTTGAGGTAACTAATGTTCCTGCCATCTCAGAGCTCCACGCAGTTGGTGTTTCTTCCATGGAGAGGGTGGGGCATCGAAGTGCCTCCATCCCTGAAGCTCACACACAGAGAAATGAACTGCACCCACTGAAACACTGTTGAAATCAGTAATAGCCTGGATGTGACATGGCTTGGCATCTTTTAGCGATTCTAGGTAAGGGTGCTCTGCTTTTATTGGCATTAGCAGAGACTTTCTTCAAAGACAGTCAAATAAGATCAAATGTAATCAAATTTGTAATAAAATAACATTCTTCCAGAGTCAGGGAAAGAAAGCTTGACATGTACACATCATCAACAAAGCTGACATTTTAAGCTTTCTTTGCTCTTTCGTCAAATGCTGAAATCAAAACTTTCTTAGGTCACTGAGATCCAGTGACTGTTTCACTTAATACTCTTAAAATTGCCCTAAGAGGAATAAACAGAACCTTTATCTGAGTAGGATAAGCTGAATCCAGATTCGCTTGATGGTAGATAGCCTGAGAAATTTACAATCCCTGACACTTGTGAACGGACCTCTAGAAAGCTGTTGTTTTGCAAGCAAATTAAAGCATTACATATCCCCCCAAAAGTGCTACACAGCTGGAAATTAAGGTTCAACATCAAAAACATTTTTAAGTTGATGGATAAAAATCATTGGCCCAAATAGTAACATATGGATGATTCTTTTATAGTTTTCTTTTAACTGAAATCTCCCATTTCTTCATTATTCTGTTTGAGCAAGGAAACTGCCAGGACCTTCGTTTCATGTGCTAGGTTGCTGAAAGGCTCACTGGGGGACGTGGGGCTTCCTAGGTTAATCTGGTGTTGGCAGCCACCCAGCCAGGCAGCTCATCCTCTGCTCAGGTCGGAGACAGATCTGGTCCTGGAACCTTCCTGTCTGTGTGCTGGAAGCCAGCTCCTCCCAGCCCTCATTCCTGGCCCCTCTCCTCACTTCCTTGCTCCTGACCTCCAGCCACACCCGCATCCAGCTGGACACGTTCTCCTTCCTCTTCCTCTCATCCCCTTACATCTCCTTCTGGAGCTCAGTGGCACCCAAGCCTTTCCTGCCAGCCCTCTCACAAGACCCTGCACTCCCTGCCATGGAGGTTTCACACACAGCACCGGTTACATCTGGTGACCATTTGTAAAGCTCCTCACTTACAACCCATACCCTCTAGGTCTACCGTGAGCCCCACAAGGGTAAGCTCTGGTCTGCCACTGACGAGGCTTTGCAGAGCTGGGGGCCGGTCTGAGAGCAGGTGCTGACAGCATGGCATGTGAGACTTCTTATGGGCATAAAACAATCATTGGCTTCAGAGCCCATGGCACACAGGACACCTAAGATCTCTACTCAGAACACAGCTCTCCAAAGCATTGTCCACAAAAGGATGAGGCATCATTGCTGTGGCTGGTGACATGGAATGATGCATACATAACAGAACTTAAATTTTTTAAAGCAGTCTTTGGAACCAAGCATTCTTCAGAAAGCAAAAAATTATTAAATGCTCCACGGAAAAACATGCTTCATAGAAAAGAAACACAATTCCCTGAAGTAAGTTGGAAATGAATGTGTAGATGCAAGGGAAAGGGCTTCATACGCCATACCGACAGAAAGGATTATGAATATTGTATTCATGTAAGTTTCACTTACACAAAAGTAAAGCAAAGTATATTTTTTGTCATACATACAGCAATGCCAGAGATTTGCAAAGCTATATTTAGCCCAGCACTTTAAAATAACTGGGAATCTTTTGGAAAAAAAGACATAGTGAGGGGTTCTCCTGAGGATTCCAGTTGAGAACTGAATAGTTCCTGTAAATTTGTATATTGAAGAATTACTCCAGTTTGGAAAAGTTCTTTGCAGGATCCTTAATATACCAAGAACAGCTGCAATCTGTGTGATACTCTGTACCAAACACTGTGCAAGTTATTCCCTTAGAGTACTTCATTATAGCATTGAATACATGAGAAATAAACAAATGTCTTTATCTTTGCCAACCCAGTGAGAAACTTGCCCAGGAAAGCTGTTTCTGTTTTTCCTTAATGCTCCATACAGCGCCTGTAGCTGACATATTAGACTTAATTTTCCATTGGTATTGATTCCTGCTATTCTTTTTTAGATAACCCAGAATGGAGTGGATTGGAATTTGTGTGGAATTGTTGGGAGTGGGTCAGGTGAAAGCAGCACATGGTGTGTTGAGGGAAAGGTGAAAGGTTGGAGACCCACAGAAGAAAAATCTACATAAAGCCTAAGAACCGAAGACCCAAGGTTACATAGGCTTCAGGGCGAACCTTAGCTAAAAGAGCTAGAACAATAAATTTGCAGCAGGTGGTGGTCTGGCTTTCGGGTCTCTGCTTCAGGTTGACAGTCCATACACAGTACCTATGGATGCAACTGCAGGCCAGGACTGACCAGCCAACAGTTTGTAGTACCAGCTACTGAGCACTCTGTGTGCTCCCTCCGTATTCTTACAGCCCACCCTCCTCGATACACCACCTTAGACTGAAGAATACATTTTGCACAGTTCTGCACGTGTGTGTGTGTGCATAATGTGAGAATATGTACGTCATACATTAATTTCTTTCATACAGACAGTTGTCCATTATAAAGTGATAGAGTGCTTACTAAGTACCACATAATGAACTAAGCACTTTATTATCTCATTTAGTTCTTATGTAACTACGCTATGAGGTATTCATTATTCATCATGGCATTACCATTCTCTTGTTATTCCCATTTTACCAGCAAAATCTAGGAGTGGGAGAGGTTACATTCCCTGCCCACGGTCACTAATCCAGTCTGGTGTGGACCCCAGGTTTCACTGAAATCGGAGCCTGAGCTTCATCTCAGCACCAGGGAAAGCGCCTCCACTGCTTCACTAGGTCTAAATTGTGTCACAAGCCCACTAGCACTGCCAGCTCCTCTCAATTTTAAATACCACCCCACTGCTCATTCAGGGTCCTCCAATACATGCCTTTATGTCTACCTGTCAGACACAGCCATCTTGTTCCCACGGTGTCTCGCGCAGTGACTCCCACCTGGCACTCATTTGTACCTTCTTGCCAAAGCCCCTCTTCAGAATGGTCCTCTATCCATTTAAACACACTGCTCCATCCTGTGATTGTTTTTATCACATTATGCTGCTCTTTTCTTCAGATTGTCCAAGAAATTTATTTGTTGCCAACTATCATTTGTCTGCCCAGATAGAATTTCAGTTCTCCTTGAGAAAGGGCTTTGTCTTCATATTCAGCATTGAGTGTTTATTCTATGCATGATACTGGGTTTGTCTGTATTTATCCAAAGCTTGTGCTAAATGCTGATGATGCAGAGATGAACAAAACAGAAGTTGCAATCTACAAAAGGGTAATAGCATAATAACTGGAAATTTTATAATAACTGGATGATTTGGAGACAAATCATCCATTTGTCTCACAGGATAATTTTGTGGTTGAAGTCAATAAAGTAAAGTTACTACTCAGTTTGTCTTGCAGAGGGGGCAGGGAGAGAGGGGAAGAGAGAGAGAGAGAGAGAGAGAGAGAGAGAGAGAGAGAGAGAGAGAGAGGCAGAGGGGAAGCAGAGAGAAAGAGAGATTCTGTATTCAGTGAGCTCTAATGCTTCCTCATGCATGCGGAGCATAGATGATTTGGGCGGCCTTAAATGTAGACATTGGCCCTGACTCCAAATCTCATATGTGTTTCCTCCACATAGCCACCTGGAGAATTTTGTAAACCTAACAATTTGCAGGATCGTGTAGAAATTCAGATGTGGTGTAGGAGCGGAGCCCTCCCCTGCCCTGGAGCTTTTTACCCTTTTCATCCATGCTTAGGAAAACGCAGCTGAGGCCCCTTGCTCAGAAAGCACTGCTGTGTTTAGTGCTGGCAGTGAATTTTCAATGAATAACATATATTTGCATATTTGCATAGCTTGAATCTCAAAGTCAAGAGTACTTTTTACAAATCAAACTAGAATTTGAAGTTTGTACTTTCTGAAATCATTTATTCAGACATTGATTTAGATCACATTTATAAATCCTTCCTACCAAAAAGGCACAAGGTGCTTTACACACATTAATCATGGGAGAAAAATGAATCTTGACAAAAACACTGTCAAACATAAAGTGTTTTTAGTAAATGAAAAAATAATCTCTGACTTTCAAATTGTATTTCCCGTATTTCTTGTTCTAGTGATGAGTGAATGTGCTTGTTGCTTTGCGGGTTTTGAATATTCCACCTGCGCTCAGATGCTCCTGAGCGCACTGCAGGTGAGCGCTCCATTCCCGCAGGTCCTCGTCCTACCTCAGGTGAGGGGCCACGTAGGCAGAAGGGTGCTGAAGTACAACTTCTCGTGTCCCCCACCTTCCTGCACAGCAGAGGGATGATGGCCCTCGCTCTGTGATTGTCTTCGCTTACTCTAAGGTGACTGCTGTCCAGTTTCATATTTAGGTCAAGTTTTAACCTGTGCTCATCACAGCCTGCTTTAGTCCAATACATGTTGTGGACTTCACATGCCTGAGATTATGGTAAAATAGCTAAGAGAGGATTTTGTCCCTTCCTGTTTCTCCAGGGCATTTTACTTCCATTTTTTGTGTGTACAAACCTGTAAGGAAGCCAGACGCAGCCCTGCATCTTCACAAGTGCCTTGTGCTGTTCTTATTTTTGACTATTCTTTTCTCCATATGTAGTTTACCTACCCTGGATACCACTTTTCCAAAGTCAAGAATTTAGACTTTCCTTTAGCATAATCTCAGAAAATAACTGTATTTAAGGATTAGTGGTTGAAGATTGTTCAATATCCAGAGAGCATTTCTATTCCATACCCACAGTCATGCTGGATGTTATCAAGCACTTAATTTTTATGATAGAAATTCAGTCATCCAGGGCCCCCTGTGTGATTCAGTCTCTGGGAGTACTTCATGTGAATCAGATGAAATAAAGTAAGGTAATCTTTGCTAACAAAATTCACCAAAAAATAAGTCATGAACATTCTTTTATCACAGCTACCTAATTCAACTGGCTCCTTCATTAGACATTCCAAATGTTACCTTGTTCTCCTTTTCATGTAATTAGATATTAAGTTTTCTTTAAAGCATATTTTGTAGCCTTCAAAAAACAAGAAATCATTGGGCTGAAAAGGTAACCTAGAAATGCCAAAAATTCATTCCATCAAAACATAGCACTATTTCCTGAGTGATTAGTTCCTAAAGCTCTGTAAGGAAGGGATGGGTATCTTCCCAACAAAACCATAATAACTGGAAATTTTAATAAGAGAAGCAATACCAAAGAAATGAACATTTTTTTAATTTAATAATTTCAGAGAAGGAAAAACTGTTGCAAGATCATTGAGTTGGAGTTTTTTTTTTTTAATAACCTTAAGTAGGACACTTATTTTTCAGTGTTGTATTAGTTTGCTTTTAAAAGAATCCACCATTTAATGCAAAATCTGAATTTTCCCCCCTGAAACTATCTCATAGAATTTGGTTGCTATTGATTCTCTGACCTTCTCATACAGAAAGCCGTAGAGTCAGCCCCGCAAATTTATTTCATGCTTGACAACCTGAAATACTTGAATTGATCAAAGAGAATGAAAAATTGAAGGGTGGCTCCCTGGTATAAAATATTGTGTAAACATTCTTGGAAGTTATATTATCAAACATTTATTCTGCAATCAACATTCTGTGAAAATACCAAAAAAAGAAAAATAATGCTTCTAGAACACATCAGTTATATGATTAAATATATTGATAAACTTTTTTATACATGAGAGTCATATAAGGACAAACTTCTGCCAAGGGTCTCTTCCTTTCACATTTCTTGTAAAGGAAAATGTCTACAAAAATATAAATTAATTAGTACATGAGAATCTGTGATGCATTTATAGGAAGAACAATAGTTATTGAGGCTCTCACCATATTCATTAAGAAATCTAAAACAAATGTGAAAATGTTAACATTGGTTATTTGGGGTTGTAGAGTTCTGAGTGATTTTCATTTTAATTTTTAACCCCAAATGTACTATTTTTATTGGGAAAGCAATATGTATAAAGATATAAAGATACAAAAAGAGAAGGCTGTTGCCTTTAAAGCTGTATCTTTCTATCTGTCTGTCCCCACCATAGGCCGTATCGCCCCAGCCTTCCTACATTTTTCTTCCCCAAGTTGATTTTCATTCAGTCTTTCTGCCACACATACATCTGACTCATGCTTTACCACTTAAATCTCACCTTCTGTCTTTTATCAGTTCACTAATCCTACCCTACAATATGCAGCTCTCCTACTGCTTAATAATGATAGTAATATAAGAACACACGTGGAATTTTTATTGTAGTGTTTCCTAAATTGGAGGCACTCTAATGCTACACATTTTTCTTTTTGATGCTTGCTGATAGATTGCTTGTTTGATTGATTGTCTTTCTGAGACAGGGTTTCCCTATGCAGTTCAGGCTGGCCTTGAACTCACTTTGTAGTCCAGGCTAGCCTCAAAATCACAGTCATCCTCCCTCCTGCCTCAGCCTCCAGTGTTTGAGGCTCATTCAACCATTAAATTTTAAGTAACTGATTTTTCAAATGTCTTGAAAATGTCCCCGCTGTAAATTGAAATTAATTCTACTGGAAGAAAGCAATGATCCCCCAGACTCTCCTAACTAAATCTCTGAGCCTGAGGCCCACTGGATCTTAGTTTAAAAAGCTGTTTGGGAATGGTAGAAAGATGGTACCAAACTGAAAATTTCTCCTTGGTATAATAGAAAAGTCAAAAAAGAACTGGAAGTGACACATTCCTTGTGTGATTCAATGTCCTTTAATGCTGAGCCCATGAAGCCACCTCAAAAATCACGACCAGGTCCTAGGGGGAAACAGCCTGTGGGCTGGGTAATCCACCAGGGACCCCGAGGGAACCAGGCTCATCCAAGCGGGGCCACCTGGTGTCCCCTCTGAAGGGCAGCAGGTGCATCAATGACAGAGGTTGCCTGGGAGGATCCTATGCCTAGAAAAGACCTCTTGGCTGGCAAAGCAGACTGAGCATTTGCCTGTGGCAGTTGTCTTGCATGGATGGAAACCCTGTCATGTACAGTCACAAGGAAAGAGAATCAGAGCTGGCATCGGTGTGGGGATGGAGCCTGGGCCGGTTGCTGTGTCGGCACCATGTAGATAAATGCTTTCCATACCCGACACCCACTAGAAACAGTCTGGAACACTGATGCCCCCTAGTCAGCAGAGGGGACCCCCTAGGGGTCAAGTCCTGGTCCCCACCCAGTGCACATCGCCTGCACCACCTGGAGGGTGAATTTCGAGGCGGTTGCTCTTTGTTTTTAAGCACTCTGGATGTCCCCGAGGCTTCTCCTCTACTCGCTTCCCTATTAGAAACCTCACTCATCGTCTTCTTTGGTCTGATTCCAAGTTTGCCAGACGCAGAAGTTTCTCTGTACTTCTTTATCACTCTGTGAACTTTGTCTTTTTTCATCTTCATTTGCAGGTAACTATTGTCACATTTTGGCCACTTCCGCCCAATCCAACCAGGTGATCGAGGAGCAAGTCCATTTCTGGTTCTGCCATTAGGCAATCCTAAGGGTGTGTCCTAAAGATTCCTTTCTGAGCAAAACCATGGGAGCTGGGCTGTGCTGGGGACCTCACAAGTCACCTTCTCTGGAGCAGAACTGCTTCTCAGGGAACCTGAGTGTGCCAGCCTAGGCCTTGGCTGCAATAAGTCTCGGCGCCAGGTACACTCATCTGCAGAGGGGCTGGCTGAGAACTCACACAGCAGAGCCAGTGCACTGAGGTTTGCATCATGGACACAGCACATTCATGCCGGTCTCCAGCCCTCAGAACTCAGGAGCTGCAAGCCTGGGCCCTAGGCACCAAGGGTCAAAGCAAGAGGTGACCACCCTCCGACACCTGTACCCACTTTCCTGGATTCATGCCCACATACCACTCCTGCTCACTCCTGGGCCTGGCCTTTGCAGATATCTGAGACTGTGGGCACAGAATTTGCCTCTGGAAAGGGGCACAGCGAGAAGAAAGTGGTGAAGAGAGGGCAGGCAAAGGAGAGAACAAAGGAAGGCCAGGCACCCTTGTGTCTTTCAAGGGAGCACTTGGGAAGGAGTGTCTGTGGGTTTGTAGTCAGTGTTACACTTTTGTGTGCATCTGCAGTGGGTGTCAAAAGTTTCACCGATGTCCTCTGTCAGAGCTGGACTGCAAGGCGCAGAGACCCCTGCGTCTCCTCCACAAGCGCTTGCTGGGCTTAAGGGGAGTCAGCCTTGGTTCCTAAGCCCAAGCAGCCCTGGCTTGCTCAACCTTCCAGCTCTTAAGGTTGGGGGACACCCCTCATGCCCAGGTGCTGTGCGCAAAGCTTGTGGGGAAATTGAACAAACAGCCAGGCGGACCTGATGTTTGTGAAGAAGTGCTGTCAACTCCATGTTGGTTGTCTCATAAACTAGACTCCTGTTTCTTGACTCTTGCATGACTAAATCCTGGAAAAACTCAGGTTACGAAAATTCTACCAGCTGCATGCTGCTATTCTGCACCTGTTGACATGCTGAGACTTCATCACAGTCCTATACAGTATGCAAAATTATTCCAGCATTACAGGTGGGGAGACTGAGGCACAGGCACTGCATGGGAATGCTCCACCATGTAGCAATAGACCCAAGACTGCATTCAGGCAGTCCAATCCGAGGCCCCGCATTCATGACACTTGGTTGACCCTCCAGCATCCTTAAGCAACACCTGTGTTGAGTACAAGGTTGATGCAGGTAGAAAAAACTGAATCTGAAAGGCGAGGAAGATCAGATGTCCTGCTCCGTCGGGCCAGCAAGTGAACCTGGAACAACAGAAATTTCCTTTTAGAGGGTAAAAGACATTGCTCACTAAGTCGGATCACTCAAGGATCAACTCCTAAAGGAGATAAGGGACCCAGGGAAGGTGGTAGGTAGCCAAAAATACCCAAGTCATAAATGCAGCTTCTAAAATAAGAAAATCAAAGTTTAACACCCGAGTCCTTGGGACAGCAGAAAGCTAATAAGAACATGAGTGGCAAAAAGTACAGAAAGGTGTTGGTAGCCCAAGTTCAAACTTCATCCACTTCCAAAAATGCCAAACTCCCCTCATTCCCCTACAGAACAGCCGCATCCCATTGTATATGCCTAGATTGAGAGCTCACACACAAGACTTCCTGCTCCTACTAAGTGAGCACAAAAGACTAGCCTTTTGGGTGGTGATGTGTGAATAGGCTAAGTACAGCTTTTGGTTTCTTCGAAGAGCAAAGTTCTTATCTCTGACTTTAGCGATGACTAGCAAAGTAAAACGAGGGGTAGTTGCTGAGTAGATTGGTTCTCGGACTTTCATGCGTCTCCCATAGCCCAAACCCTAACTGCTGAGTCGAAAGGAAGTGCACCCGGAGAAAGCATTCTGTGAAAGCATGGTTGGAACACCACCGCACGGGACTTGTGCCGCACTGCACAGGGCTCTCTCTGAGTGCCCCGTGGTCACATTCCTGAATCATGAGTCACTTTCGCCTGCTTCACAGGCATCAGGATTGACTGGAGAAAATGAATGTGTCAGACATAATGTTCTTCGCATTCCCTAAAAATAACTGCAGAAATTAAAATCCCTGGAGATTGCATCTCAAGTGGCGAGGATTCGGAAGCCAGACGCTCGCTAGCATCTTTGAAATAGCGCGAATGTGGGCTTCCGCCCTCTGAGCGCTGATAGTGCAACCGGCGTGTTTCCTTGCCTCATTCCTCCTCTTCGTCCTGGATTTTAACGCCAGGGTGAGGTTAGGTCTTCGTACCTGCTCTTCCTAGTTCATTTTCTCCTCCTGCAGACGCTTGCCGAAAACGCGTTTTGTTTGGTTGTCAGTGTTCCTTTTTCCCAATTCAAGAATGACATTATAATATTCTCCCACTGAGACCAAATCAACAGACTATTATTTCAGGGATGTCTTTGCTCTCTGGAACGCCCTATAGTTTCTGGTATTCCCTGGGAGCCTGGAGAAATGAGTAGACTGTGGAATATTTGGAGGTTTCTTAAAATGCCTTTGTAGAAGGCAGGTAATGGGAAAGACAGGACATATTTTTCAATATATATTTCCAGCAGCAAAGCAAAGCATGAAGAAAACATATTTCTTGGACCGAGGCTTGATAAAAAGCCACTGATCTGTTTTCTAGGAAACAGTAGATCCTTTCTTATTATACACAGACTGTGTTATATAACAACCTCCCAAGCCAAAAGCTGCTGTCAGCTCCTACATTTTTTGAAGAACTTTGTCAGTACCTAAAACAATATTTCCAAACCCAGCAGTAAAGCCAGAAATTTCATTTCCATAGAAACCAAAGCAGAAGCAATCGCTTTCTTGTGAGTACAGAGGGACAGGGCAGGCAGGGGCGCTCCTCCTGGCCTGGGTAAACTGTCCCAGCCCTGCACCCCCAGCAGCCAGTGGGGAGGGGGTTTGAAAGATGGGCGCACCCCAGGGTGAAAAGCGTACCGACACCTTAAAAGGCAACCTGTTGTTAAGATTTTACCTTTCAGTAGTGCAACCTTTGGGAGCTTCCCTTGTGTCTCTAACAATCAGTGTCTTCATCTATGAAATAGAAATAACAACACCCATTTCCTACGACCTGATTCTTACATCAGTAGCGCTCGCCCTGAGCTGTGCATGTATACAAGGCGGTGATGCTGATGACCCTGGTGATGACGAGGGTGCATACCCAGGGACTGAACTCGGGGCTTTGCAGGTGCTTGACAAGTACTCTGCTTCTGAGTCACATCCCCAGGGCTTTTGAATTTTACCTTGGAGACAAGGTCTCATTCAATTGCTCAGGGCGGCCTTAAAATTCTCCTGCTTCAATCTCCCCCATCGCTGGGATTATAGCTGTCAGCTACTGCGTTTGGTACAGATTGCTTTCTATGAACTTAATGCTCAGTATTATCCTTTATGGAGATGATAATGAAGAGTCGTATGGTGTTTCTAGGCTGTCTGGCACTGGTCTACCCACTTTGCATGTGCTGATGAACCCTTCAAAAACCACAAAACAGAGACAGCTATTATCCTGCTTTACAGATGAGGAAACGGAAGAAAAAGCAAATGGGGGAACGCAGAACGGCACCGTGTTCTGTGCAAA
The DNA here is from genome assembly GCA_004027595.1 of Dinomys branickii. Classification (NCBI taxonomy): domain Eukaryota; kingdom Metazoa; phylum Chordata; class Mammalia; order Rodentia; family Dinomyidae; genus Dinomys; species Dinomys branickii. The sequence goes on along the minus strand of PVLD010007900.1, from coordinate 30,652 downwards.
CCGGTACACAAGTTTATTTCCTCCATGGATGCATTGGCTACTTTTTACATATGTAATTCTACTATTCTCTTTTCCTCGTCTTGGCATATGCTTGCAATACATAATAAATATGTTACTTTCGAGGCTGGTGCATGTACAGGTCTATCTGAACCATTTTTACTTCCTGATCTCCTCCCGATGCTCCCCTCTGTCCCTGTTCTCAGACCCCCTCCCTATCTACACAAAGTTCATCTCCCGTTTCCTATCATCTCTCTTTTATTTTACTTTTTAAATTCTGATATTTACTATATGAACAGTGAACAGTTTCTTTTCTGAAAGACACAGTACTTTACTTCACTCTTTAATGCTTTGCACATCAAGTAATAGTAATTGTGTTTGTCGCTTTTCCACCAGTGTCCCAAAACATTCAAGAAAAGTGTCTTAAAGGAGGCAGCGTTAACCGGGCTCCCACTTTCCACCCCTGTGTAGCTGGTTCCCACCTGTGGACCTCGATGTCGCACGAACACAGTGGCCGACTTGTGGGGAGCAGAGCCGTGCACTCACTGGCAGCCTGGCGGCAGGAGAGGGAAGGAGCCAAGTAGATGCCCGCTGTCATCTCCGAGGTCATGCCTCTGTGACCTCCCCCTTCAGCGTCACCCCCACCTTCTGTTCCCCGCCTTCCAGAGGCGCCATCCCCTAGGGTCTCATGGGTGGTTAAAGCACTAATGAAACTGGAGCCTTCGTGATCCAATCACTGTAGAAAGCCCGTCAGCAACCAAGCCAAGGGGAAATGAAAGTGGTTAATATAGTCTGGTACGTGACCCGCTGGGCCTCTTGGGGGCTTTCTGAATCCTGACCATAACAGTCAAATTGACACTTTAGGGCACATTTAAGTGTCCTTCAGATAAAGATTGTACACGTGTGTCCTGTTCTTTGCAAAGCCGTTACAGGTAGTACAATTATTAGTTCTAATCTGTGCTGAAAAGTAGAAGCTCATGGTTGGTCCGTGTTTCACAAAATGCGTAATAGCGGTGGTGCTGGTTTCTGCTTTGGTCCACTGGTCCTGGAGTATTGTGGGATTTGATTTTCAATGTTAATAGCACCGGGATAGGACTTCTGCACTCTCTGCGCTATGATCTGAGTCATATTACCAATGTGAAAAGAGCATGGTTAGCTGAAGCTAGTCAGAAAAGGTACACACTCAGGACTAAGAAAATGTGTAAGTAATTTAATCAATGCAATATTTAAGTTGTGCTTTTAGCTTAGCAAATGTTATACCAGACCTGTGATGGTGCAGTCTCACAGTTTCGTATCACTGAATACAGAACAAGGGAAATTTCAAGGTATCCCTACCTGTCTTCCTGTAGCCTGTATATATTTTGAGTTATGCATAACTAATTACTTCTCGGGTTAGAACATCATATGCTCCTTTATGCTTCTACCTTATTACCACATGTAAGACTGAAGCACAGCGATTTGCAGCATTATGTGAAGTGTTGCTGAAAGCATTTATCTAGAGAGCACCAACTGTGTAATGATGATATTTGATTTACCACAGACATTTTTCAGGATTGCAATAAATGAAGAAAATTTGAAAGCCATTTGTTTTAGCAATCTTTATTTTGACTTCCTGTTCAGTTATCAGAACAGAATTTCCAGAGGCTTTCAGAACAATGAGGCCTGGTTTTGCCGGAGACACCTGGTGAACTGTGCTACAAGGAGATGCGACCGACGGGGGTATCAGGGAGACGATCGTGTCATTCGTCAGAGAGCAGAGAAGCTGGGCGCCCTGGCTGGCAAGCTGCCTGCTTAGCCTATGAAGGCCTTATGGCCTCTCTGCTACTGGCCCGGGACCAGAACTAGGAAGAATCAAAACACTAGAAGGATGGGAAAATGCGAAGGTCACTGAGTAGGAGGTAAAGCTGAGACAAGATCAACGGTAGAGTGTTAGGGCGAAGAAAATAAAACATCCTACAGATGTTTGGACTTGATCTGTTTTTATGTTCTGGTGAGTGGTTGTATGTCTTTGAGCTTGAACTCATGCCTTGAAATCACCACTGTCACATACTAGTGCTGCTTATTCCGACATGCATACGGCTCACACACACACACAGTCAGAGCAAGACATTCTCCACACTCCGGGCTCTCAAGCCCATCTTTAGTTTCTCTTTCTAGTTTCATACTTCAGGGTCCAGTCATGCGCCCTGAACTCACTTATGACAAAAATGGCAATTGTTGATCTTTCATGAAATTCATATATGTTACCTAGAAAAATTAAAGGAACAAAAATTTGAGGAGAAACATTTTTACTTATGTTCCATTGTCATGGGTAGGTCTTCCAAACCTGCAACAGTAGGCACTGCAGGATATACATTCAGGTTAGAATCATTCTTCCTATTAAAAACAAATGGAGATAATATCTCTTATTTTACCACCACAGTTTATGTCTAATGCAAGCCAAACCCACATGCTAAAGGACAACAGAAAGCTTTTAGTAATACACATTTTCATGAGGTGGGAGATTGCAACGAACACCAATGTATCAACTTGAGCTAACCAAGCAGGCAAAATAACAGATCAAATAAATAGAGAATGAAAGATGTTGGAAATTTACCATATGTAATTTTTTTCTGGTTAACTTTAGTAATCTATACTGCATATAATTAAAACCAGCAAGGACAAGACTAGGAGCATACACTGTCTCACAGGGAGTTGTGATTGTGCGAAGGTGTTAATTTTGTATTCATTGTGACCGACCAATGTGTGTGTACAGTAGGTAGCAAGGAAAGACAGGCATAGATCCTAAAGTAAAGATTACGTAGGCAAGAAAAGGAAGACTACCATCAGGCTCAATAAAATGTATTGCGCTTTAAACACCAGAAATCACATGGATATGCAGGGCATAGTTGTCCTAAGAAGCTCAGATTTGTTGGCTCTGGGGACTCAAATCTGAACGGAGAAGATGTTAAGAATTGGTGTGAGGTCAGAAGAGGTGGCCCTTCCAGATGTGTGACACACAAACAGGAGCAGAGCTGCAAACAGGTCACCTTGGGGATGGCTCATGGTGGGGTGGCAAGAAGCCAGCCAGCCTCGAGTCAGGGTCTCATGCAGAGGATTAGTGAATGCAGACTTATTTGGAATCTGCCTTGATCACTGAGCCAAGATATACACTAATAACTATTAGCTTTGGGGCAAAGGAATGAGAATCAGACGCCCCTTTAAGATTAACATAATAATGGTATGTATGCATGATTGTTTTCAGAAGAGAGATGGGAAAAAAATGAAGGGGATAAGGTGTGAGTCTGACCAAGTTGTAAGAGATAATATATTAAACTATGTTTGAAACCACAGGGGTTAGACCAGTTGAAACAGCAGTGGGGCGCAGGCACTTGAAGGGAGAAGCTGAGAGGCTTTGGTAACATTTTATAGAGTTAGATATATGAAAAATCCTTTGTAAGTAAACCCCATGTAGTCTTCTTTTTCAATACATATCACAGTATCTGGAGTTAAAAAATTTATTTGCTACATCTTATACCTGATAAAGATCATATGAGTCAGCTAAAGGAAAGAGTTTAAAATAAGAATCCATGCTTTGGGAAATTATTAGGGGAGGAAGCTGAGGCAGACGTTCTCGCTGGAGGAGGTGCACGCCTTTCTGAGTGGAGGCCGCGTGGCTGGGGTGAACCACCCGTGTCAAAAGCACTTAGAATGCTGAAAGAATTAAAACATTCCTGCTAGTGAGTTCTTATTGGACTTCTAGAGATATTGAGAAACCAATTAAAGTATTATAAAATTGGATAAATGTTAAAACTATGTGACTAAATCTAAGAATTTCATATTCTTCTTAATATTGACATCACCAAAAATTATAATGGAAGCTACTTACATTTTTTAAAATATAAAAACTCATAATTTTTCACTATGGTTATCACTGTCTTTTTAAATTTTATGATATAAAGTAATTATTTATATTCCAATCCTTATTTTCCTTAAAGTACTATATAGAGTAATATTCACATAAACAGGGTACAGTAATAATTAGGATGACCTCAGAGAAGAAAAACATTTCTGAGTATTTTTAACAAAGCAGGGAGGAATTCATACTTTTGAGGCACTTATACAACTTAAAAACTGTATTTCCCAGTATAAAGAATGAGAAATAGGTACACACCAAGCCACCAAATGTCTGGCAAAAATCCAGTGAATGGGAACAAAATAAGAAATAGCCCCCCTGCCCCGATTTTTTGAATTCTTCATTTACTATAAAAAATCTCTACACTGTATAAAATAAGAATTTCCTCCAGCCAGCAAATGTGGTTGATTCATTGTCAGAAGCAAAAACCTTGAGAAAATCAAATTATCAAGCAAAGAGCTGTCCAAACCCCTAATGGCCTCTAGAGCAATAGGTGAAGGCAGATGTGTTCCAGGAGAGCTGACGTGGCCCGGCTATGTTAGTGTCAGAGAACTGCTGGGCTTCAAGGGGTCAGAGGAGCAGAGCGGCCTTTGTAGAAGACGTGCCCAGCTGAAGGCGGATAGGCATCAGTAAAAGTCTAGCTGCACCCTGATCGCCATTTCATTTCCATTTACTTTCTGAAAGGACTGTAAATAAGAACCATGCTCACCATGACTGCCGGCGCCATGTAATAATTAAGATTAAACATAAGGTTACACATTAGGCATTTGGGGTTCATTTGTTTAAACTGCTAGACCCAGATAATGATGTGACTGTCACTTATTGGTCTAGAATTATAATAAAGAACCAAATGTGCACCTCAAATCATGTAGAAGGCCTGGTTGCTGATGAGATCCTCTCTAGGTTCCTGACAGCTGCCTTGGCAAGCGATCATGCTCTTGAGAGCAGACAGTGCTCACCCATGTCATGGCATGTAGCAGCCGGGGAGGGGCTGTTGCTAGAGAAGTCATGGGTCAGGGTGAGACCATTACGTTGTCCTAGCATGTTCTGCACCCATATCTCTGAATGACAGTTTTTCCAACTACTCATGGAGGAGAGCATCATCTTTTTGGATTGCAGAAAAACTGTGCTTAGGACCTTAGCATGGCACATGCAGCCTACGCAGTGGAAGAGTCGTGCTAGTCACTAGAATCCCAGCTACTAGAATGAGGCTTTAGGCAACTGAAAATAAGGATCGGAGACATATATTAGTTTTCTGTTGTACGATAGCACAGACGAGGTTGCTTAGGGGAGTGAGGTTCATTTCCTCAGGGTTCTGAGCCGGGGGTAAGGATCAAGCTGTGGGCAGTCTTGGTCTCCTGTGCGTTGTGCCCTTCTTTCTGCTGTGTCCACATGTGGCTTTTACTCTGCGCTTGCACACTGCTGGTGGTTTTGCCTGTTTATTTGTATTTTCAGTCCTGGGGTTTGAGCCCTGGCTCTTGACAGCCTTTTTTTTTTTAAGTTTTTTTTAAGTTTTTACTCTGAGACAGGGTCTTGTCAACTCACTAAGTATGTCAGCCTGAACTTGAACTTGGATTCTTCCTGCCTCAGTCTCCCAAGAGTAGTGTCACGTGGCACCACAGCTGGCTTCTCTGCCTCTCCTCAGAAGAATACCCGTCCTGAGGGACCAGGGCCCCATCTGTATGACCTCATTAATTTCAAGTTCCTTTTAAAGGACCTTTCTCAAATTCAATCATTTTGGAAAATAGGGCTTCAAAGTATGAATTACAAGATACCCAATTGTGTATATAACAGAGTTTTACTGATAAAATACAGTTTTATGGTTGGAAAGTGCCTTAAGAGAGGTGTCCTCTGTTTTCCTAGGAACTCTTCTGTTCTTACATAAAGAATTTTGTGAAGCACATAGTCTCAATTTAGCTGAAATGGACCTAGCGACTGGAATGTCTGGTAAATTCCACTGGACAGAAAAGGGGATATAATTCGAAAGAGGGCACTCTCAGAAGTGGAGCACAATAGGTCCCTGGGTCACTTATGTAAAAGACAGTCATAGGTTCTACCCTGAACATTTATGTTATTATTGAATATTATTATTAAATGATAATTTCTGTATTAGTTTCATCTTGCCACTGTAAAAAAGTTACCACCAACTTAGTGACTTACAATGGCACAGATGATAATTACACAGATCTGGAGTTCAGAAGTTCAAAATGGGTGGTAGGCCTTGAAATCCAGTGTCAGCAGGGTTTCCTCCTTGTAGAGATCTGGGGGAGAATCTGCCTCCCTCACCTCTTCTGGCCTTTCTGTGCACCTTTCCTCCTGGGTCCCTGCCTTTCCCTCTACCTTAGAGAACAGCCCCCAACTCTGCTGCCCTCACCCACAATCCTCTCTCGGGTAAGAGCTAGTGGATTCTATTGGTCCAAGGTCACCTTCCCACTTAGTAGTCTCAACTGTATCATACGTGTAATGTCCTCTCTGCCAAAAGGAGAACGTATTCACAAGTTCCTGGCGTGAGGACCTGGGCATATTTGGGCAGCCACGATTCTGTCTACCACAGGACCTAAAATCCACACTTTGTGTGAGTACTTTACCCAATCTGCTCCTAGTGGACACCTGGCCTGGACAGTGAGATTTCAGGAGTCACGAGGCAGGGCAAGTGTCCACCTCTAGCCCTCTGGTCCCCTCGCCCCAGTTCAGTGTATCACATATACCTGCAGGCAATCTGTCAGGCCATGTGCACGACACAAAGGCTAATTGTTTTTATTTATTTTTTTAAGTGAATACTTCATCTTATTTCATTTTAATCAATGTAAGTTTAAGTAGCTACATATGCCTGGTAGTTACCATTTTGGAAAGTGCATATCTCTACAGTTGTCTTTTTTTTTAAGTAAAAGAACAAAAACATTAACAAACAGACACAAAGTAGCACAAGAACTGCATAATCAAAACTGAATTACAGACAAGGTGACAGGGAATTAGCCATGGTTGTTGCATTACAGATGGATAACTTCAAAGTGTATGCTCAGGCAAACAAATACAGACATACAAGATTGATCAAACAACCAATTCTTAACTGTTCCTTATAATAAAGCGACACAAGTCAGTAGTACAACCATGTTAGCCACCCTACATATACATATATACATACATAATTATCCCTTTTTTCCCTTTTTCCTTCCCCTCATCCCATTTGCTCTTTACTTTTGAGCAGTTTCCTTTCATACCTCCTAATTTATAGTCCCTACATGAATTGTGTTTACAGATGAGGTGCCATGTAATATTTTGTGTTTAACCCAGCAGAATATAGACAACTCCTTAACATCCATCATATCATCTCTTCTATGAGAAATGGTCAACCTCCTGTAATCTACCGTTGTAAGATATACAGTGCATAATTGTAATCTGCCGTCACTCCACTGTGCAGTATCCCAGAGCTGCTTACTCCTACATGGTTACAGAAGAATGGGAAATGTCAACATTTTCAGCTGCAGATAATTCTGCTATGTGAAATAAAGCAGTCACAGAAGGACAAGCACCACATGGCCACACCCATGTCAGGAAGCTAAAAATGCTGATCTCACGAAAGTCGAGCTTAGAAGAATGGTTACCCGAGGAAAGATAGGAGTGGAGGAAGGTTGATCACCAGAGAAAGTTATGGTTAGATGGAGGTAAGGCTGAACTTTAAAAGAAAATCAACTCAATTACCTTCATCACAAACCTGAATATGAAGGAAATAAAATCAGCAATATTCTATAAAAAGGGGAACAGAGCTCATAGAACTGTGAACTCAACTTTCCAAAAAGCCATTCAGAGCTCAGTATTTTGAGGCTTTCCTGGGAGACGTGATATGTGCCTCCCATGGGCTTGAACAGGCAGCAGGATTCATTCACAGGAAACTGCTCCGAAGGCTAGAAGAACGCAATGAGCAGAGTCTGAGAAGGGGCAAATGTGGGTCACTTCGGGAGAAGACGAAGGTGCAATCAGGCTGAGCACATGCGCGACAGAGGCAGACCTGACCTGCAGCATCCGGTGCAGAGTCACACGCCCCCTTCGCGCGGAGCCCCCTCCACAGCCACAGCAGAAGGACGGCAGGGGCTCCTGGAGAACAGCACTTGGCTCTTCAGGAACCGAATCCAGATTAGAGGGTAGGATGCCACACCCCAGGTGAGTGAGCCACTGTTGAAATTGTTTTCACTCTACAGACAGTTGAAGGGAACTAGGAAAGAAGACGAGCAAGAGCGATTTCTAAATGTGATATTCTTTTTGTGTCCCTGGGGTAAATGTAAACCTTGAGAATAACAGCGCATGCAAAGCCTCTTAGGAAAGAGTACCTTTCAGGTGGGGAAAGGGACGATGGGGGGGGGGTCAAGGAGGGAGTGATAGCCAGCGGAATAGAGGAGCTCTGGCGCCGAACTTTCCACTTTGTCCGAAACCACATCTTCCTTTGCCGATAAAGGACACTGCTCGTTGACGTGCATGTGCTGTGAAGGCATATTTAGGGCATTACACCATTGCTGCTTCCGAACGTCTGTAGTCCTGTGTCTCTGAGAGCCCTGCCTTTGTTAGGAAGTATTTCTATTGGTTCCACACATGTGCGACATGATCAATAACCAGATCCTTGATGTTTTGGTCCTGACTTCAGAATGATGGCAGAGTACAGCGGCTTGACTGAGTCCCCTGTTTTGTTTGCTTCCTGCTTCACTCGATTCTACCTCACACAGTGCTTACAACCCTTAGTCCTACTCCTTTCAGCCAGTTTCCACATGAATCACATCCGTATTTCAGTTGCCAGACCCCACAGTGATGGTGGGCTTTAGGCACGCGGCAGACGCTCTCCTTGTAAACACAAGACTGCTCTTTGCCATCCATCCTTACCCAGCCAACACCGTGCCATTGTCCAGCTCAGAAATATTTAGTGTGATGTGTTTTATCTTTCCATTAGCTCCTCCTGGCTAATCTAACTATTCTATACACAAACAGGGCATCATAGCTATCCTGTGAGAACCAGCTAATGTCAAATTCTTCTCCTGAGAATGCCTATTATTTTAGGTTCTTAGCAACATTTTGTTTACAAACATTTCTTCATACTTGGCATCTAATTATACGCCACTCCAGAGAGCCTAATACTTTCTACTTGTTTGCTGAACTTAAATCTTAATATTGATGATTGCAAAGCATTTTGAAAACACTGGAGCATGGAACTCATGGGTTATTTTCAACACTGTTGCCATAATTGGATTTCACAATAATTAGAAGGAAAAGGAAGTTTGTTCCCATGCTTATGTTTGTGCAGTGCAGGGAAGGTGAGATCATTCGAAGGTTTCATAGATCTCTGCTAGCTGAGAGGTCTGCACCTGTGATAAATTTTCCTGATTTTTCTAAAACACAACTAAGTTAAAATAGGAAGCACCTGCCAGTGAAAACCCACACTGTCCTTAAATTCCTAGGTGGAATTGAAGAAAGTAGCAGATTCAAGAGCAAAAAGTATTCTGTAGTGAAAGTAGAAAATTGATTCATTGTGCCCACAGAAACTTGATAAGACTGTAGACAAACAAAGGCCTCTGAGAGACTTCGCACATCTCTTTCATTTGGGCCATGATCCCAGCCGAGACTGTGCACCGTGACTTCAGTTCAGGGCTAGGTCCTTGATAAAGTAGGTGACGAGAAAGTGTTTCACTTTTCATGTGAGCATTTTGAGTGGCCAGTTAGTTTCGCATTTCCTCGTTTAAAAAAGACAGAAATTCTCATTTATTTTCCATACATCAGTTAGAAACCCATTATTTTCAGGTATAATTTGCAATTCTAGGACTTTTTTCTTTCGGTACTGGGAGTTGGACCCAGGGCATTTGTACTGAGCTACGTCCTCAGGCCCCTAGCCCTGCTTTTAGTATTTATTTGTAAGACAGGTTTTTGCTAAGTTGCCTGGGCTGGGCTGAAATTTGGAATCCTCCTGTCTCTGTCTGCACCACCACACCCATAGTCAAGACATCTGCATAAATTGATTTTAAGTTTTATTTAATCATTTAAGGTTTTGGCTTGATATTATGGATATCCTTTAGTCCGGAAGAACTTTGTGCTGTTTCGTTTTCAACTGAAAAGAAAAACAATAGAAATATATACTGGCTACATATTAGACAGTTGATGTAATGGAAAGAGATGAAGGTATGATGCTAAAAAGTTAGAGGTTTCTAAGTTATTCTGGAAAGTGACAGACTGTTTAGACACCACAGGAGTCCTGGTGGCATTCCTGGGCTGCAAGCATGGAGCAGGGAAAGGTACCAGCCTGTAGCAGTTTGTGTGGTGCTTACTAGGGATGGGTATCTTGCCTGAGTTCCCAGTGCACATGTTATCATAATTGTTAGAACTAATTATAATACTGATTCTGTTGATAAAAATGTTTTGTTACATGATTCTCATTTTTAGTTTTGGTGTGATGTTAGGAGCTATGTAGGATTTCAGTGGAGTATTGACTAAGATGAGTGAAAAACAGAAAAAATACTGATAATGATAGTTACTTATAGAATATATTGACGTAGACTATATAAAATATTTCTATTCTAAAGGTCAATACAAGGGATCTCACTTCAGCAAGATATTACTACCTACCACATTAAAATAATATATTTATTTTTATGTTAGTTTTTAAATTTTATTTGTATTTAATTTATAGCTTTGTTGTAGTTTGGAGTCATAAAAAGTTCTTTAAAATTTGGAAGGAAATAAAGCCAACACCCTGTGTTACATTTACATATATCAAGTAATAGTAACTGCAAAAGAATTGAAAAGACCAATAGACACTTTGAGGAATTTTCCTGTGTGAAAAAGTCTGGTTGTCACTCAAGTTTGAAAAACACTGAACTAGACATTTTAATAGAACTGAGCACAATTTTAAGTCTATTGTTGCCAAAGCTACATATCCAACTTAAATGTAAAAAGGTTAAAATTCAATAATTCTAAGAGAGGAGTATGCTATCAAACTATTGTCAATGAAACAGTTTTCCCATAGATCAGGGCTTCTTCAGTTTCCTGAGGAGAAAGCTGTAAAATGTGAGTGATGTGAACAGCACCAAACTTAGTGTCAGTGAGCTCAAGTTCAAATCCAGGCTCTGACATTTCTCAGCATAATTGAGGGTCAATTTCCTGACATGTAAAATCCAAACAACATTTGGCCTTCTCATGGGAAATGATGGCAAGGAGACAAGGAATGCCAACGTACATAATAAATAAGCACTCTCTCGGCACATATTTGTATTTGTAGCACTGTCTTCTGAGTTTCTCTGTCAAATACAGAAAGGGTTTTGTGGATTCTTCCACACCTTTCTCTCCAGTTGTCCACTGGGATTGTAGCGAGAGGAAGAAAATGTGTGACTTCGGCTGAATATCACCCTTCGGGCTCAGCGCTCTCCAGCCCGGGGGCCACTCAGCCTGGAACAGGGGGGAGGAAGGAAGGTGAACAGTGCTGATCCTGAAGCCACAAGGTACCGCGGACCCTGCTTCTTGGAAACACACCAATCTCACTCCTTTCCAAGTTACCTCCTCTGTGCACGTTCTACCGTTCCTCTGCTACGTTGGCTGAGTTCTTCTTCTCACAGGACCTTTTCTAGAAAGTCAATTAGTCATTTATTGTAACTTACCTAGCGTCTGGCCACACTCCTCCTCTCCGCTCCATCTATGAGTATATCTGGGATGAACTAGTAACTGAAGGAATGAGAGAATTACATCAGCACTAGCGTTCAGGAATCCAGCCGATCCCCGGATCACCTTCCTGCTTGCATAATTAACTTCTGAGAAGCTCTGTTTCTTTCACCTGTTATGGCTTGGAAATATCATGCAAAGCACCTGGCATGGTCTCTGGCACATAGTGGATAAAGATTGTAGGTGAAAATTAGTTCATCATAAAGAGCAAGGCACTTTTGGAAACTTTGCGTTCGTCAGCTGAGTCCTCACCACAACTCCGTGGAGTGGCTCATGCCTGGAGGACTGGTCTACTCTTGGAAATGAAACTGATGCACAGAGATTCGAGGTAGCTGGGTGGGGACCACATAGCACAATAGCAACTAAAGCAGGAGGTCCGAGTCTGATGCCTGAGCACTGCAGAACCGTCACTCAGTACCACTCCCCTGCGCGAGGCAGACCTTTCTGCACCGAGCCATAGAGCAGCCTTCGAGTGCCACATGAGGGTTCTCAAAGGGTTTCCATTTCTAAAGACGATCCTGAGTGTTAATCTGTGACCAGGAAAATCTACAAATACATGAGGGCTGTGGGATGAGTGAGGCCTCTTCAGCTGTGATACCCTATAGGGCACAGTGACATCACTAGTTCCAAAAAGTACAGCTCAGTAAGTTTCTTGGAATGCATGCTTGTTAAGGATAATTACTGAGAAAAGTGAAAAGTCAGATAAGGTAAAATCGTATTTCCATGCAAAACCAATCCCAAGTTTGCTTACCATAAAACAGCTCCAAAAATACATACATGTGTGGCAATTCTAAATGAGCCCCAGTGCATCCACTGTAAGAGTACAGCGGGCACGTGTCAGCTGCTCTGGCAGTGAGACCAGCACAGAGCAGTTTCACAACAAGTGCAGGATTCCACCGCTGACACCCAGCAAGAGCTTCATTTCACACCTTCATCGCTTTGCTTTGAAGTTACCTTCATTATGATGAAGTTCACAGTCCCAACCCTTTTTGAAATTTCTATTCAATGCTGTAATGTCTTTGGTCTTTGCCTATTCTGTAATTTTGCTCCTATAAAGTCCTATGACCTACTCAGCAGATGGATTTTTTTTTTTTGAGGAACATATTTAAAGGATTCTTGTTGAAATGACTGTCATCATAATGGACTGTCATCACCTTCTGTCAGCATAAAGCAATCTTAATTTAGCTCCTTCTCAGGGTCAGTTGTAGCAAATGTTATTGCGATTCATGATCTGCCACTGAGCTGAGTGAATAGTAACTAGGAATAAAGTGTAGACAGACTTAACAGTCCTGAAACTTGCAGCAGAGTTCTCTAGTGCTAAAAGCCTAATATGCTGACCAGATTGCGAGTACTATATCTGGCATTATGAACTAATATACTGATACAGGAGTATTAACTTTAAATATAACTACAAATAAAATCGAATACATGTGTATTGACTGTGCATGATTTTTTTTTTCTTACGAGCCCTAATTTAATGGGCGTGTCCTTGTATTTACAAAGACAAGGCAGAATAGTATAATCTTGAGATCAAAGCAAAATTCCAGTTTGGTCTTGATCGGGGAAATTCACTGGAGCATATTTTTAAATTCATTCAGTTAGATAAGAATGATGGCAAAAATTAGTTTGTAAGAGAGGAAAAGAAGATCAGTGACAGTAACAGTGCATTTTAGAATTTTTTCAAATACGGGTGCATTTTTTAAAAGTTTAACATTCAAATGAGTTAATGTAGTTTTTTGGTACCCAAAATATACTTTCTTTTACTGTCCTTATTTGAAGCGTAAATGGTACAGTACAGTTGGGGGTATGTTCTAAGATGTCAGGGAAGGTATAGTACAAGACAGTTAGCAATACAAGTTCAATAATACTAGATTTGTGGAGGAAAACATATGTGAATCCTGGAGTTTCAGGGTGAAGGAAAGAAAAAAGTTGGCAAGTTTATAGCGCGTTAATGACCAAATCTAACTAGTGTTTGGCCAATAAGGAGAGATCAGAAATGTAAGGAGAATTTTAAAAAGATGAAGTGATTTCCTTAGACCTTTTTAGGCAGCTATTAATAAAAGCCAACTCAGCTAGACTACTAAAACTTAAAACAAGAATGTGTAGCTCTGTGGCTTCGGGCTTGCCTCCATGTGGGGTGAGGACTGTCACAAGGCACTGTCCCCTCACTCCCCTGCCCCTCAGCTCTCCCCAGCTCACTTCTGCCTCATGGCCCTTGTCCTGTTCTGTACAGAGCTGCAGATTCTGCTAACAAGAATGGTGAACGTAGCTTTGTGGAGCCCCACACAGACAGCGTGAAAAAGGCTCCTGTCACTCAATCTGCTCTCTGCACAGTCCTTGTGGCTTAGGTGGAGTTCAGAGGCACACGTCCTGACTCACAGGACCATTTCGAGAGGGAAAGCACGCATTTCCTGTCTGCTATGGGGCCCAGGGAAGGGACTGAGGAGCATCTAGTGGGGACCAGTGGTATCTACATATGAGGGTAGAGTCTCCATGACACATGGAACTGCCATCCCCATAACCTTTCAAAGTGAGCATTACTAGTGACTCTGACGTGCAAAATGTTTGAGAGACAGTAGCCACTCAAGGTTTGTTTTCACTTCTCTTTGTCCAGTGAACACAGGGTTCTTGGGGGGGACAGATCAAAGTATTACATGACACGTTGGTTAACAGCATAATCTTGGGCATTGGTAAGCCCAGCATTCAAATTCTGTTCTTCCTTATCTGGTGCTGTGACCTTAGATAAGATCATCAACTCTCTTCTGGCTACTAGTACTATCATCTGCAAAATAAGGATAATATTTATCTTTGATTGTATGAGAAATAAATTTAAATTTTTATGTAGTACACACTCCTGGCACATAATACCCATTCAATAACTGAAAAGTGTTTGCATTATTAATTTGCTTTCCTCCTTCAAACTAATTTCCCTCCAAACACTAAACAAATATTATTTCACAAACAGACTTATCAAAAACCCTCATAGACTAGATTGGCCTTTCTACATACTGACTAAAATATTATTTTCTCACTTGCTTTCAGATGTTCTGATTTCCCTAGTGAAAAATAAGACTTTCTATTGGGATTTTAGAAGTGAAAAGCACTGAAGTGCAAAGGTTGGAAAGAAATGCCCTTGTGCTAACATAGTGCTAATAAATGATTGCACAGCACATCAACTGACTCTTCACTTTGCACCATCAGGGGGAAGAGGACCAGGGGGATGGGAAAGGGGTCACAGGGTAGGAAAGAAACCCTGAAGACAGTTAGACGACCAGTTACCAAATAAGACAGCCCGGCCCACAAACAAACAATGGCCGCTCAATAACTAATGCCTAATTATAGGCAAGAGAAAAGCAGTTTGTGTTCACTGCCTGTTTCAACCTTCACAGCAAGCGAATCCCTATGAAGTGTCATTATCCTCACTTCACAGATGATAACATTAAGGCTCATGCGAAAGTAAGCTTACCGGGTCCACACCACTGGTACATCATGGAGCCAGAATCTGCTGCCATGTTTCCCATCAAGATGAAGACAAGGCGAACCTGTTAGTAGAGGTGAAGTTCCAAGGTCCACGTTTCTACTCAGTCGTGGTTTGTAGCGGACCATGTTATCGCTCATACACTCAGCCTCGTTGTCATGGGCTGTATCTCCCGGGTAGTTATTATTTGTGGTGCTACTTTGTTTGATTACAGGAGGCGATGTTTAGTAAAGCCATTCCACAATTCTTAAGAGCAGTTAGGTATTTTTTGTGTGGTTGATTGTTTTCTTGATTCTTTGTTTCTCTTAATAAATATTCCATCCCAGAAAGACAGACAAATGATAAAAACGGGGATTTAGGACATATGTCTTGAAGCCAGATTACTTTCCCACTTTCTCTTCTTTCTTTTAACAGATTTCTGTGGTTTTTTTTAATGGAAGATGATAATAGCCTTAGTAATTTTGTTTCTCACTGGTAAATAGGAGACAAAACGATGTCAACTCCAGGCATAAATAGTGACAATCTTGGGCTGATGTGGAGGCCAGAGATAATGTGGGGCAGGAGATACTGTGGGAACCTTTGTGTATCTACTTGAAGGAGTCCTGAGAATGACTAATTCCCTTTGCCATGTGTGTCTGGGTTTGGGACTAGTACAGTCCTGTCCTTCCATGTACTTTCATTTTAACAAACATTCGACATGGTTTTCCTGGATGTTTTGCACTATACATGTTTCTGTACATGTACATGTTTCATGAAGCTAATTGGTTTAAAACTTGTACTCATGATTGACGAACCACTGGAGAGACAGCAGCAGAGGTACGGCTGGGAATGTTTTCCCTGGGCCTGGGTCAGTCATGTTTTCCTTGTAACTTAATGACATATCAGGTGTGTGTGTCTAGTAAGCTGTTGATGAGGCACAGAGACTTAAGTAATGCACCCCCAAACCTAGCACAGGTTCAAGATTCCCCTGGCAGGCTGCAGCGAAGGGCTGACTCCAACACAATGAAAAGCAAAAGGGACAGATAAAAGATCTACATTAATGCTCAAAAACAGCTGCACAGTGGTCGCTTCTGTCTTAGGTTACCCTGAGATTACAAAGGTCCTTAACTACTGAATATCAGCTTTCAAAATAAAACAAGAAACATAAATTGGCCTTACGTTGTTAGAATGCAAACTTCTCAAAAGAATAATGATGGGAATGAGACTAATAATGATAATAAGAATTATTATTATAATGATGCTCCCGTCCAAGTACTAACCAGGCCCGACCCTGCTTAGCTTCCAAGATCAGACAAGATCAGGCATGTTCAGGGTGGTATGGCTGTAGACTAATGATGCTATTAATGAGAATAACAACGGGCAACCATTGCAGTTTCTGAAACAAGTCAGATGTGGTGTCAATATGTTGTTTTCCTTTAGTAAGATGAAGTAGCTTAAATGAAACCAGAATTAAAGGCCAGGGGGTGGTGGTGAATGGAATGGAGAAGAGAGAGAAAGTGTCATTAATATTCTTCACATAAGGAAAACGTTCTGGTCTTGGGAAAGGGAACAAGCAAATATTATTCTAAGATTTCCAAGCTGAAGAATGGTACCAAGAGACAGAAGGCGCTGGGGAGAGGAAGTGGTTTCCAGGGTGAGAGGAGCGGGGGTGAATGCATGTCCTACACAGTGGTCAGTGGCCATGCCTGTGGGATTTGTCAGGAGATCATAGGGTGGGAATAGGCATTGGAGATTATTGGCTCCATAGTGCTCCTTATGACCAGAGGAAGTGCTGGACAAGGTGTATCCAAAGAGTGAAACAGAAAAGGAAGAGGGCAAAGAAGGAGGGGAGAGAGGGGTAAAGAGGAGACAGTGGGGAGGGAGAGGAGAAAAGGGAAAGAGAAGAGAGGAGAGGGGCTGGGGACATAGCTCAGTGGAATAAGCGCCTGCCTAGCAAGCGCAGGGTCCTGAGTTCGATCCCCGGTACCGCCAAAAAAAAAAAAAAAGAGAGAAGAGAGGAGAGGAGAGCGGAGGAGGAGGAGGAGGAGGAGGAAAAGAGCAGTGATGCGGTGGCGCCCCGCCCCCCAAGCTGTGTGAGAACCAAATGAAATTCAGTAGGTAGGCTCAGTGTTGACCTTATAAGGAACTGGATTCGGCTCTCATCCAGCTCAGTTCGCAACCAGAATCATGGAAAGAATTCAGTTTATAAACCAAGGTATCACTGTACTGAGTTCCTGCGGAAACAAGTCAAAGGATAACATAAACTAGATAGGTCTGTTAGCAGCATGAGCTCTTAGAAATCAAAGGTGTAGCTTTAGAAGTCATAATTAGCTTAGCTCCTACCCATGTCAAGAATCTATGTTAACTTCTAATTTCACCGATAACTTGTGGAGGTTAAATTCTAGAAGTCAGCCAAATTATTAACTAACATTTCATAAACTCACTTTTTACTCTCTTTGTAACAGGTATGTCTTACTTTACTAATTGACAGCAAAAGCCAGTGTTATCAAGGAAATGTGGGGAACTGTCCTCGTGTTTATCCTGATTAATGTGTTTCTGACTTCCTTGGCAGAAACACTGTCAACTATGCTAAAATATTTCAGTACCCTGACATTCTTCTGGGAAACCGAAACTCATGTACTCAGAAGCGGTTCATCTGGAGAATGCTAGTAGCCTTCTTTGTAGTGTGAGATCCCTGGAAGTACATATTAATGGGCCAGGAATAGCTGTGCTTTTTATATTTTGATAAGACAAGTGCTACACCAGTAAGGTGCCCCATAATTGCATAATGGGAGGATCGCAATAGCATTTATGTATGTACATATGTAAGTACTTACGTATTTGTTTTCTGAGACTGGGCTCAGGGCCTCACACATAGCAGGCATGCGCTGTACTACTGACCTACACTTCCAGCAGCCCCAGAGGTGTAGTTCGTTTCATTTCTAAATGAAATTCATAGCATCCACCAGAGTCACCACGGTGAGTAATGTTAGAGTCACTAATGCTAGGTTCCTGCTTAGGTGTTCTTTCTCACCGTGTCTTTGTTAGACTGCTCAAACATCTGCTGGGTTCACATTTCTGTATATAGATGAAGACCTAGTTGATAAGGTGTCTATCTCTAGAAGTGTAGTGGCTTAAAGTATTTCCAAGTCATATACCATATTAGTAATTCAAGACTAGTTTGTGGGTCTATATGAAGGTATATTTTTAGTTGATTGATAAATGTTCCCATTTTATAAATCAGCATTAAATACATTAGAAACCAAGAGGAAAACACCACACCTCAATATTTCCATTTCGTGGGTTGTCCTCACTGAAATTATGTTTAGAAATTGCTCATAAACCCTCCTTAATACATGTAAAGTATGAAAGAAAAACACTACATGTACTATATGGAAAGTGTAAATGATTAATACCCTACGTGTGACTGTAGATTTACATAGCTGCATTGCACATGTGACTTTTATACCGAAAGAGCAGAATAACAGTTGGGAAGGAAGACAAAGGCAAGCAGACGACTTTGCAAGGAATGCAAGTTAACTACCCCATCCAGACATGGTAACGTACCACTCCGACCAGCTCACCTTCCCCTTCATGCACCTGTCGGCACAGGTAATGTGAGATGCACTCAGAATTAGTCTCGTCACTATATTTAGTATCAAGCCAATTTGCTATCAGTTAGTGTCTAATGTGAAATCATTTGGATTTAAACATAAATCAGAAAAGATGAGTCAGGGCGATGCTTTCCTATCGTTAGTGCTCTTAATCATGATGAATTTCTTTCTGGTTTCTATGTATAGCGGCTGCAGACTTTATATTTTGGAGTCCAGATTTTGAAAGGAAGGAAAGGCTTTTATTTTTATTTCTACCCCATAAACCCTTACACGTTGTGAACTGGTTCCTTTCTCTTTTTTCCTTCCTTTTAACGTTTCCAGACAGCATTTAGGCGTTAGAGGCAGGAGGGTGCCGTCCATGCCTGACTTTCCTTCTCCTTCCATTCTGTCTGTAGCATCTCTTCATTGACAAGGAGACCCCATTAGGCTCCAGCTAATGTTTCATGTCACGACAATATTTTTTTTCTAGGGCTGGGGTGCAGCCGAGTGGGAGCACACTAGCTATGCTTGGACAAGGCTCTGGGTTCGGCTCCGAACAACCCAAAAAGCAAAGCCAAAACAAACAGAAAGAAAAACCCTTTTGTTATTTCATAAAAATAGAAAAAGTGAGATGAAAACTTCAGTTATCATGCATTTGAAGACATAGGTTCTGCTGAGTTTTCTACCAGAACTGGTTTCTCTGAGGAAACTCACACTGCCAGCCAAACAGAGCCTACAGCCAAGTTGGATTCCTCCTCCCTTACAAGAGCAGGCTGATCCCAACCAACTAAAGAGTCATGATTTCTGCACTGCATATACAGTATTTTAAAACACTGAGTCATGCTGTCACTTTGAAACATGTACTAGGGAATAATCATCCCCTCTAACTCCTTACAAATAGTGGGTGCAGGTGACACACCACAGCTTGTTTATTAAGAGGAAGAGCTCATCAACTGCTGCTTAACTCTGCAAAGTATTATGTGAAATAGAGATGGCAAGTATCTTGCTAGTTCCTCTCTGAGTCAATTCATGTCAGTGATTTATCCATAGTAAATCTATATATTTATGTATTTGCTATGAATGAAAAACAAGGCAAGTGAAAACAGAACTGAAATTCTGTCACCACATAAAACACAATTTCTCTCCAAAGAATCTACCAGTTCTAACTCATGAGATTATTCAAAATGTAAAATAATCTTTCAGGTAGAATACACAATTTCCCTTTGATATTCACCAGTTATTGAAGTTCCTTTCTTAAGTGGTAAATGCTAAGAAGCAACACTATCCTGAATTGAATTCAAAAGCTGCTTGGAGTCAAGCCTAAAATCCCAGCTACCCGAGAGGCTGAGACCGAAGAGCTATGCGTTCAAGGTCAACCTGAGTGACTTAGTTAAAGCCTGTCTCAAAATAAAATTTTAGGGGCTGGGGATATAGCTCAGTGGAATAAGTGCTTGCCTAGCAAGTGCAGGGTTCTGAGTTCGATCCCCAGTACCGCAAAATAAATAAATAAATAAACAAAGAAATAAAAATTAAAAAATAAAATTTTAAAAAGGGGCTGGGAATGTAGCTCAGTGGTGGAACATGTGCCTAGCGTGAATGAGGCCCTGAGTTCAATCTCCAGTACCATAGTGCAGAAAATCAAAAGAGAAAAAGAAAACAAAGCTCTGTTTGCATATTAGTAATAGGCCAGGCAGAAAGGAGGTCCTGGGAGGTGCTGGGTGGATGTGATTTCAGTGTATACCCTGGATTTCTGAAATACAGATGTTAGATAAAGCACTGAAAGCTATCACCAGATTGTTTTCTTTCTTGAGACTTAGAGTTCTATAAATTATCCGAATATGCTGATTAGGCTAAACATATCATGGCCCTATTACAGATTTCTGCTAGATGCATTATGTTCAAATATATGTTGATTGCAAACTGGCTTCCTGTGAGCATGAAGGAATCTCACTGTAACATCAAGCTAAACAACATGCACTTGGCAGAAATGACTAAGCTGGCACCCCCTTCTCCACACCACACCCTTCCTGCCGCTGAGTCCCCTGTCTATGAGGATGATGCCTCCCTGAGGAGTACACCAAAGTGGTGACCTGTGTCTGCATTCCAAGGAACTCCGTTTACCATGACATCAGAACAAGAGGCATAAACTGCGCATCCCACACAGCTGAAGGAGGAGCGGGCAGGGGACCAATGCAGTCATCAAAATCCCACAAGTCCCTGAGTTTGGTCACACTGCCAGTGGACTATGGATTTGATGCTATGGATCTGTGTTGGATTTAGTAGCAGCCAGTCCCACTCTCCTTACTCGGGCACTAGAATTTTCACATGCAGAGACAATAGGTTTCTGTAAGGCTGTGACTAGCCTACACCTACCAGCTGCCTGAAGCCATCAGGGTTGAGTGTGGGCAGCTTGAGGACATGTTTGGAGCAGGCCCTGCACATCACAGTACTCCCTGCGCCCTGGATGACAGTATTAGTAACTGTGCTGGCCCAGACAGGAAGTCAGCGGAGCTTCCCTGTTCATTCCACCTGAGCTGTCTGTTTATTCTTTTCACATTGTTCATGTAAGTTAGCAGTAACATTAAATTATTTTGCAGCAATGATAATTTCTTCCTGCAAAGAAAAGTTGAACTTTTTCTGCAAAAGATGATGTCCCTAGCAACTATAAGGAATAATAATATCATTTAAAATATACCACATCCAGAAGGTGTTGTCCCATTAAGGAAATAAATACTGAAAGTGCAGTAAGAAATTCTGTTTAGCGTTACTTCCTCCCTGGCCCCTAATTAAAAAATCACATTATGATTTTGATCATGTGCCAACTATGTCTTTTTTCTATAAATTAACACAAATGTTGTAATTTATTTAAAGTGAATTATAACCAAGTACTGCTGCAAATTAAATATTCTATCTAAAGATTTTAGCTTAACTCTAATCTTTTAATATCATATTAAAATATGCAGCAAAAGTAGTTGAGTTTCTTGATTTCCTTAATGGTTTTCCACTCTAGAATTTAACAACTATTAGTTGAAGGAAAATTTAAATTTCTATAAAACACTAAGCTAGAAACAATTAAGATATTACATATTTAAATTACTCAATTTGAAGATTGTTCCTTTTAATTTTCAAAGGCCCATGTGCACTTGCTATTTCTTTTAAGGAATGTCTACTCCCTTGCCTTCTTCCAGGGAGGTGGTCACTGTGCCGTCTGGGTGCCACAGCGGAGGTGTGGGCAGTCCCCTGATTAAAGCTAGAGGGTGACTCCTAGCAGAGCTATGTGAACAAGGTGCAGTGTACCCTGGAGATGGATCCAGTGGGCATTCTCAGAGGGAGCCAATGTGTTCACCTAAACAGGTTCCTTACCAGGTGGGAGAGGAAGCAGCACACTCCTGGAAAATTCTCAGGCCACCTTCTGTGTATTATGTCCTGCTAATCTTGCCTGCTCAGTAGCCTTAGAAAAACCAGTACCACATAGCAGCAGATTTTTCTGAGCATGATAAAACTGATGAAAATATACTGTCATTTTATGAGTGAAAATCTGAATATATCACCTAACACAATTTAAGATAAATGAATTACTAGGCTGTGGCTAAAATTCAGAGCACATCCTCTTACAAATAGTGATTAAGGCATGCACAACAATCTTGCTAAATGTTAACCCTCTGTCTTAAAATTTTCCTCTGGTCACATGAGCCTTATTTTAGAATTTATCTTGCCTGTTACCAGTGTGAATTCCATTCATGTGTGCATCTTCCCATTCCTCTCATCACCTAATGCCTGTGACGTGCACGCCTGCACCTCATCTGAAGCTGGATGTATTTCCCAGCCTGAAATACATCTGCACATTTCATGCAGCTGCAGGTCCATCTTCCCTCTGCTCTTGCATATGGAGCATTGCTCAGGTACAATCTAAGTACAGAGTCAGGTGTGGTGACACACAGATGTAATCCCAGAACTCAAGAGGCTGAGGCAGGAGGATCATTGAGAGTTTGAGACCAGCTTGGGCTACAAAGTGAGCTCAAGGCCAGCCTGAACTGCAGAGTGAGACCCTGTCTGAAAAAGACCAAAAAAAAAAAAAAAAAATCCAAACACAGCTTCCTCTTCCTGGCTTTTTGGAGAGCAGGGCATTGGTTTACATACTGAACTGCTTTGGTAAAGGTCCTCGATGCAAGCTCATCAAAGCAGGAAGCAATTAAGATGCCTTCAGGGAAGAAAAGTCCTATATATCAACAAAACAACAATTTAGACAATGGCTACTGTCAATAACTCTAAAAGCAATATCCAGAGTAATGAGAAGTGATTACTGGAATGGGAGGAAGCACGTTTGGATTTCAGACTTGATTTTGCCACTAACAGACAGTGTGATCATCAGGAGAACTGTTGTTCTGGCTTCAGAGTGACAGCATCCTCTGGTCACTTGGAATGCACGGGTACCAAGACACAGTTCTTGGAGGTAGGCGAGCGGTGTGGGTCTGGAGGCAATATAAGTGGTGAAGACAGACGGGACTAGTGGCAGCATTTTAATAGATATAATTGACACACTGGTATTCTCTTGGGCACCATAAAAACTATTCAAGAACCTGTCACTTCTGCCTCAAAAAAGGAGATATCGTGGCTCGATATCATGGATCAATTTGCAAACTCTTCTCCTTGCTCAGTTTATAGTCTCCTTCCAGATCCAGGTTCTCTTCTTTGGTGAGAACCAGGGCACCTTTGTGCTTTTGCCCATAATTCAGAGATGTTTCTCATGAGTCACTGTCTACCATGCTACAAGGACTCTGTGATCCTGTGACAGGCAGCTGACATTTTTGACCCTGGGCCAACATCTGTGAAAAGACGTTGCAATCTATAAAGCAATGTCTTTCGTATAATAAAAGGGAGAAAAAAAACATGTTCTAACCTAAGATAAGCAAGACAAGGAACAAGTTATCCCCAAGGTCTTTTCAGTAGAGACATAAAAGGAGGATGTGAGAAGCTTCAGTATCACTGAACATAGAGAAGCCAGGGCCTGGGTTGATCTCAGACTCCATCTACCAGAACTGGAGATTCAGCAGCACCCCAATTTGGACGTTGCTATGTGGTTGCTACTAAAATAAGTGAATCCACTTTGGACAACGTTGTTTAAAAGCAAAGAAGATACTTAATATGTGGACATTTGACCCTAGAAAATTAAATTGCCAAAATGATTCAGAAAAGAGTTGTTGTTCCCTATCTGTGCCTCTGGGAAGAAACCTAATTCAAGATGGGAACAGGCAAGGCTGAAATAAAGGGATTCTTTGACAAGGTGGAAGGTAGTGTGGATCAGCAAAAAGAGCAGATATTTTCAGTGCAGTGAGGAGAGAATTGCAGAAAAAGCTGAAGATTTCAAAATAAGCCACAAGCCAGAAGTAAAACTTCGGGCTATGTTTAGAACATGAGAGGTTTACTATTTCAGGCAGATATTAACAGAAAGAGAGTACTTTGCTTCTATTTCACTCTCGATTTCTCCATCAAAGGGAAGGATCTGCACACTGGAACAAGCAGAACAAGCATGGATGAAGTGGGACTGCTCCTAATGGGTGAAGAAGTCAGAGTCAGGACCTGAATATTAGATCCCCCCAGTTTTCTAGATGCAGATGAATTCCACACTAGGAAAACTACACCTGCACTGCATGTAGTCCTCTGTGGCTTCCAAAGTGAGTTTATATAGTTAATTTTGTTTGGTAGTTTAATGACCCAGTGCAGTTGAGTATGTATACGAGGCACCTGGTAGAGGAGTCAGCAAAGGCTCCAAGAAAGTCACTGTCAAGTTCACATTTTTACTTAGTGGCTGCAAATACAGAGAGAATGGACATGAGGAAGACCATATGGTGTAGAATTCAAAAGGTTGATCTCTGAAGCTAGTGTAGCATGTTTGCTGCCAGTGCTTCTTCAAAAATTAAAATTTGGTGTGCAATCATTTTAAGGGGCATAGTCCTGTGCTATGGATGGGTGTACTAAGAACAAAAGTTGCCACAATGATTGCCTTTCCTTTTTCTTTGGATTGGGTAGGTATCTCTGTCTGAGTTGACACAGTTCCTTGTTCTCTCTTGGTGATTGAAATGAGGAACTTGCACTGATCTTTATTTGGCAAGTGGAGGTTTGTCACGTACCACAGAGCTGTACTTGGTTGGAGCCGTGTTCTGCATTTTAACTATAATTTAGATGGAAATATAGTCCGGACAGAAATAGAGCTTAACCGAATAGCAGAGAATAGGCAAGCCTCCCCTTGGACAGCTCCAACATGCACAAAATTCAGGTTAACCATGGTCTGATTTAGTAGAACTAGCCCCACAACATGGTTCAAATCATGGCGATCATGATGGACAAAGTGTAACTAACTGCATAAAATACAGACCGTGCTGGTAGCTCTTCCATTCACACATCCCTAATTAAATAACAGGTACATACCTTGATGAATGGCCAGTTATGCCACTTCTTTTAAAATCAGCCAGTGATTGATCACTCTGCATCTATTTTCGATTTAAGCACAGGTAGCAAAATATGTCAAGGGGATGATGTGACCTGTTGTGGGTTAGAGTCGGAGTATCCTCAAATGCCTCTGGAGTTACCATGCGGGGCTTTTGGGAGGTGATTAGATATTTAGGGCACTGCTCCCATTTGTAGATTCATCTGATGATCCATTCAAGTGGCTGAGAGTGATGTTCCAAGATGGGCCCATTGAGAGAGGCAGACCGCTGGTGTGTGACCAGGAAGGCAGTGTCTTTCTCCCAGGCCCTCCTTCCTCTGCCTGTTTTCCAGCCACTGTGGTGTGGGCATGGGCCTTCAGCCATGCTGTTTCCACTGTGGGACCTATCAACCATAGACTGAAACTTGGGAAACTGTGAACCTCCTTTAACCTGTGGAAATCTATCGTGTTTCAGCAAAAACAAAAATAACTAAAATGGTCCTGTTTGAACACATGCCTGTAAATCAAGTCATGTTTAGTTTGGAGCCCTTGTGTTTCTATGTATATTGGAGAAACTAAAGTATTGATTATAAGGTCACTTTTCTCATGAAGTTCTAAGTAACATCTTCTATATGTTAAATGGTAACATCTCCACAAAATGAATAGAGCTGAGATATCCAACGTTAACATGAGACACAGAAGCCTTCAGGCAACACTTAGCTGAAATTACTAACATGCATGCTGATAGTATGTGTTCATCACAATTGGAGTTGAGACAGAAAATCAAAGTACCAGACCTATCAACTGTCCATCTGGTGCACATCTCTGTTAGGAGGACACTCACCCAGGGTGTGGAAGTCTGATGTCGTTACATGTTTCATTGCTACCCGAAACCCTCTGGCTTTGAGCCTCCCCTCATCAGTGACCACACGTAGCACACGAGTTAAGGCCTTTGGAGCACAGTGCCTACTTGGCACTGGCACCATCATAAAGCAACACACTAACCTCTAGTTTTCTTAGTCTCTGAGTTTAAGAGGGTCAGTCTGTCCATAAGAAACAGAACACTCAGTGTACTGGCAAAATTAAGATTCTCGTTTTGCAGAGATGAAGGCCAGCACCTGGTGTGTGGGGAAATCACCAAGGCAACAACATCCAACCCATTTTGAATCTTGAATGTCACTCAGCTCCTTCACGGGTCTCCAGCAGACCTTAAAACTTGCTCAATGTCTCTGAATCTTTAGAGTCATGGCTGATATTTTATTTTACTTTATAAAATTCTATGATTTCAATGTTTAATAATAGATCTCAGGGAAAAGACAGAAAATAGTTTTACTTTCAGAGAGTTCAAACCAAAGGATTAGAATCCGTGGATATAAACCACTAATGCAAGTTAGCACTCTAATTTAATTATGAAAATGTTAAGAGTATGCAGTTAAGGAGAAATCAAAAACTGTGCTGATCAGTTCCAAACACTTTCCTGATATAGAGGATGACAGTTTGCTCCTGACATCAATATGAAATACATTTCGGGACAAGATACAGGGAAGGAACTAGCAAATGGAGCATGCCCAAGAATATCCGTGTAAACTATCATGTATTTCCCTCAAGACTGCAATTCGGGATTGACTTTCCATTGCCTTCATAATAAATTACTACAAATCCAGGGCCTTACAATTTAAGTTTATTGTCTCATTATTTTGAAAATCAGAAATGTAACTATTCAACTGGTTCTTCTCATAAGAGAAGGATCTGACATGACTGAAATCAGAATGTCTACCATCTGGTATATTGTTAGGGGGCTGGGGAGAACCCACCTCCAGGCTCATTCAGGCTGTTGGCAGAATGCCTGTCCATGTGTCTGTGGGACTGTGTCCTTTGTCATTGCCGGTTGTCAGTGGGGGTCATTCTCAGAGTCCCAGCTTGTGGCCACCTCTGTGCTCTAAGGCCATGGTAAGGGATGAGTGCTCCTCACGCTTCCTGCCTCTGTGGCATCCCTTTCTCCTCAGCTCTCTTGTCCTCCCCTGGGGGAGCCTCCTGCTTGTAAGGCGCACAGGATTAGGCCACACTTATCTGGATAATTTAGGAAAAAGTCCCCATTTTTGTATTTATGATTTTATTTACAATTGCCTTTTATAAATACCTTTTGCACTGGATGGAACCTACCCATGGATCCCAGGGCATAAGAAGTACATTTGGTTCTCTCCTTGGAACTATATTTTGGAGAATTGCTGACACAGAGGCATAAAACTCAGGAACTGTGTTTCCAAATACAGTCGAAGGGCTGGGGGTGTAGCAAAGTGGTAGAGCACTTGCCTAGCATGCACAAGGGCCTAAGTTCTATCCCCAGTACCACAAAAACAAACAAACAAATATGGCGGAAAATACATTGATCTGCTCTTGTTGTGTGGACGTCTAAAGAGAATGAAATTAGAGAGTCATGGAACTTGTGAATGAGGAGTAGACATCTCATTAACTAAACCAGGGATATCTCTGTTAAACTTTTAGGACACATGGAGGTTGTTTGGGGTCTATTTATCTTCATCTGGTTGAGAAAAGCATTTACATATTTTACATAGTTCAGTGTTTAGAAATAATCTTTTCACTGCACTCACATCTATATTTGACTCAGCTCAGGATTTTTTCTCAGAAACTTGCAATTTTTCCTGTTTATAAGTCTCTAAATATGAATTGTTTCCATTCAACAGTATTTGATTTGTTTGACCTTAAGTGCCTTTTTGTGATAACAGTAGTTTTTCTTCATGATCCAATTACCAGAGCTGTAAAATATATTTTCAAATGTATAAAAATTCATTTTTGTTGAACAGTTATGTAAATCTGACAAATGGATAGAATAATATAACCACAACAAAAAGCATGACACAGAACCAATCACACACACACGCACACACATGTGTGTACACACATTTCTCATGCTTTCTCTTTGGCATTTAGTTTTTAACCCTCTGTTATACCATTCTAACCCCTGGCAAACATTGCCCTGTTCTTTGCTGTTATAGCTTTTCCTATTCCAGAATGTCATACAAATGTATTCGTACAGGGTAATCAAGTCTGGTTTGTATTACATATCATGACACATTTGAGATTCATCCAAGTGCCACCTGAATCTTCAGTTTGTTCTTGTTTATAATGCTTAAACTTTTGTTGTGTTTTTAATTAGATTATAATTATTTTTCATGATTAGTTACCCACAATGATATCCTGTAATGGAGCACATTCAGGCATTGTTCTTGCTATAATATTAAAATTCTGAGTTTTGTTCTTTTATTTTTTCTCCTTACCCATTTTGTGCGTAAGTCATACACAAAACTTATTTTGAGGAAAGAATGAATTTGTCAATGTATTTGAAACACCTGTGATTCTGAAAGCCCACTTAAAAAGTTTTTAATATAGAATATAGTTGAATACTGTACTACTTTGAAGAGAAGAATCAGACTTGGTCATATGGCTATATTTCAACAGTGCGCCACAGTGAAGAGACATGTCGTGACTGTCCAAAAGAGACCAGTTTAGCTGGGTTTGATGTATTTTGTCTTATGTAATCATTAATATTTCCATCGTGCTAGCATTAAGATTGTTTTTAATTCCCGAATATATGACAGCTGATGGCAGGTCAGAGGCACTGAGTACAGAGGATGGCGGGGAGAAGCGAGCTGACACTTTATGCTGCTGTAGCTACCCAGCAGGATGGACGAGCCGCATTCAGATAACTGAGATTTGAGCAGATGTGCAGTTGTCCTCTTTAGAATTCCTGGTTACAAGCCGTACACTGAGCAAGTAAAGAGCTACTGAGCAGGGAACACAAAGCTTAACCTTTGCTGTCCCCTTAATGTAAGGATATCAGTCATTGCTCCGTACTTAAAAAATAAGACAGTTCATAAGGCAGTTGTGCAGCTAAAAGAATCATTAATCCTTAAATATGGGATTGTTCCTTCTGCGCTGCACTGCGGATTATATACTGCTTTTCATGTACTCTACCTCGGAGTGTTTTACTAAGCAGTGAAGTATTTTGGAGATGCGTGATGAATATAAAACACAACTGCAGCAGAGGCTGGTGCACTGAGAACTATTTGTTAAATCTGAAATTTGTCTCCTACATTTGGTGCTTGACATGGAGGGGTGGGGAAGAGCTAAGTACATTGTTTATTTTCCAAAGAAAGGGCATGGAGTTTTCCAAAGAGGAATATTTGCATGCAGAAGTTTGTAGGTGATAAAAACCCTCCAAAGATTGGAAGGATGTGTGGTAGGAAATAATGGCCACAGATGCAATAAAAGCAGTGTTCACCTGTGCTTTCCCAGAGGCCCTGGAGCTGCAGGTGGACACCACGAAGTGCAGGCGATGTGTGCAGCAGGGGTGTTTGTTGAGCTTCTGTGAATCTTGGAGGATTCTCAAGGCGGCTTCCTCAGGCCCTGAGATGGCTGCTCTGATGGACTCTGGTCCTTTCTAGGTAGCTTCTTCACCAGCCCTGTGCTGAGTTAGGATTTACGGATTCCTCCTCTGCTCTGTAGCTTCTGCACAAGCAGCACAGGCTTTCCTCCTTTCTGCACCCCAGACTGTCCAGGGCCCATGCATGGCCATGGGGGACGTGTGCTCTGGGACTGAGACACCAGCAGGCATAATGAGGGGTGCAGCAGACAGGGACACCATGGAGCAGAGATTCTCAAGTGAGGCTGGTGTCTAAAAATTACTTCTTCATCCATAATGCCAGATTAGTGGTTTTAATTGGCTTGATTTTCTTGGAGGGTGGGTATTCCCTGATCTGTTCACAATACTTACATTGTGAGAGCTGAAGGAGAGAAACAGAGCCAGTAGTGGATGGGTAATAAAAGAGATTTATTGCAAAGAATCCACTTGTGTGGCTCAGGGTGCTGGAACCTTAGCCCTGCCCACAAGGTCTTTCCACTAACTGAATCCAGAAACCAGATGGCCTAGGATACTCCCCTGCTTATGCCAGTTAGCTGGGTGTGGTGCATGCCTAGCACTGGGAGGCTGAGGCAGGAGATTTGCCTCTAGTTCCAAGCCAGCCTGGGCTCCTCAGTGAGTTCAAGACCATCCTGAGTGACTTGAGGAGACCTTGTCTCAAAAAAAAAAAAAAAAAAATAGGAATTTAATCACATCTACAATTATCTCCAACACCTATGCCAATATTGTTGTGAGTAGCAAGCTGACATATCAAAACCAATCACACTCAGTCCCTCTCTCTCCCTGCCCACCCTCCTGTCTCTCTGTAAACTATACAAACTGAAGTATCTTTAGATAGCCGGTGTATCATTAACGTTCTACCTTAGTGCCTCCAGGCTGGCAGTGTGTCCAAATATAGTTCATAGGTGGGGTCAGAGAGATGCTTCCTTCCCAGATAGAAGGGCAGGATTCTCATAGACCTCAACATTAAAACAGAAACTCTAAACCTATTGGAAGAGAAAGTAGGTAAAAATCTTGAAGACATAGGAGTAGGCAGAGAGTTCATGAACAAAAATGAAACTGCAAGGGAAACACTTCAAAGAATCAATAATTGGGACCTCATCCTACTGAAAAGTTTTTGTACATCTAAAGAAATCACCAGCAAAGTAAA
>PVLD010007899.1:61146-88036 GCA_004027595.1 Dinomys branickii | reverse complement strand
TTCCCACGTCTCGCCCCGGCAGCCTGGTCCGCCCTACCACATCTCCCCCGGCATCTCAGAGAAATACGCCCAGTTTAAACTTCCCAGCCGAGGTTCCGGCATTCACGCTCACCAAGTCTGTCTCGAGCTGGTGGTGTTTATTAAGGAGGTTCGCTCCCTTGCTGCTCACCCGGTCGCCATCTTCCCCGGATCTCCAGGACTGCTTTAATTTCATCCCACAGGTTCCAGTATGTTGTATCAGTATTTCTGTGTAATTGTAGATATTGTTTAATTTCTTCTTTAATTTCATCTGTAACCCATGAAATTAATTAAATTTTAAAAGATAAAGTTACTTACTCTTAAAAAATTTAAATTTTATACAACAAATCTCTATTAGTAGAGCGAAAAGATCAACCTATGAAATGAGAAAGAATATTTGCAAATCATTGTTTTGATACAGGGCTGGTATCTAGAATACCGAGAGAACTCCTTTCATTCAAATGTACACAAAGAGCTATTACTTTTCTGAAAGTATATTTCACAGTTGGACATAATGGCACATGCCTCTAATCTCAGCACTCTGCAAAGGAAAGACAGGAGGATGGCAAGCTTGAACCCAGTCTGAACAATTTAAACACTTAGTAAGACTTTGTATGATAATTTAAAAAATAAAAATGAAAGGACTAAGTATTTAGTTCACCGTAAAGGCTCTGGGTTTGATCCCCACTACAGAGAGGCAGAGAGAGAGAAAGACAGAGAGACAGAGATAGAGAGACAGAGAAACAGAGAAAGTTAGACAGAGAGAGAGATACTGACAAAAAAGTGCTCAACATCTCTAATAAAGAGAAAAGCACAAATAAAAACTACTTTGAAATATCACTTCAGCATCCATTAGAATGCTGCTATTTAAAAATATAGAAGATAACAAATGTTAGTAGGGACATAGACTACTAGGAACCTTTGTACAATGTTTAAGGTTACAGCTGCTTTGAAAAAGTTAAAAATAGAAGTACCATTTTATCACTAATTCCACTCATAGGTATACACCTAAAAAATTCAAAAAATCAGAACCACAGAGACATTTGGATATTCGTATTCAAAACAGTAATATTCACAAAAGCTAAACTAGGGAGAAGTAACACAAATATCTATCAAGCATAAGTTAAAAAGGTATGGAATACACAGGCAGTGGAATATTATTTAGCCTTTAAAAGGAAGGAAATTCTGAGGTATGCTACAATATAGATAACCCTTGAGGGCATTATCTTAAGTGAGATAAACTTGTAACAACAACAATACTGTGTGAAGCTACTCACATGAGGTAGGTGTTAGGGGACCCAAGTGTGCTGCTTCATACGGGAGAAGAGTCAAGCATTAAGGGGAGGTGTTAAGGGGAGAAGTTGACTTATCCCAAGTGCCCTGAAGAACCAATACCTGCAAGCCCCTGCTCCAAAGTCTGTCTTGCCAGGAGGCTGATTTGCAGGCAGGATGCTATTGAAGGGATATATATTTTTCTGTTTTATGAAAGAAAAAGAATTCTGGATATGATAATGGTGAAAACACTTGAATAAAATAATGAGGATGTATAGTAATGCTAAACCACACACTCCAAAAGTGTTAACATGACAAACTTTATGTTTAGCATCAGAAAAAAATGAGAAAAAAAAGTAACTTATTTTTGGTACTGGGGTTTGAGCCCAGAGTCTTCTCACTAAGCTAAATCTACAGCACTGTCCCCCTCCTTTGCTGAGACAAGGACTTTGTAAGTCATTAAATTGCCTCAACCTCCCAAGATGCAGAGATTTCAGGTATAAACCACCAAGTCTGGCTAAATTTTCAAATGATACCATAGACAGGTTGAAAAAGAAAGTCACAGAATGGCATAAGATACTTGCAATACCTATGTTCAAAGAGAATTCACAAAACCAATTAAAATATAGAAAAACAGTTGAGCAGACATTTCATACCAAGAAACCAGAATCTAATTGGTTATTAGGAAATGTTGCTCAATTTTACTTGTCTCAAGGAAATGCAAATTAAAACCATAATTTACTATTTAAACACATTCAAATTGCCTTCAACTAAAAAATAGAAAATGACAAGCAATGAGAAAGATGTGAGGAAATTGGAATTCCAGTACATTACTGGTGACACTATAAATTATTTTTGAAAGTAACTACAGATGCTGAACATATAAATAATCTATTCCACTTTGACATGTATCCTGAGTAGGAATGAATCAGTGTGATCACAAAGGGTGAACATAACAATATCCATAGTCCTGCTTTTGCAATAGCTAAAAACTGTGAAGTTCCCAAATGTTCATCAAAGGTAGAAGCAATAAACAATGACACAGTCAGAAAATGAAATACTATTCAACAATGAAAATCATATGCATGAATCTCATACACAAAATGTTAGATCAATGACACAAAACTATACAGAGTACAAATTTCTTTTATACAATGTTTAAAAATTTGGCTAAATTAATGTCAGGAATTAGATAATAATTCCCTGGGAAGTGATCAGTGACTGGATACTGGGACATTAAGATTGTGAAGAAGGCTTTTGGGGTGCGTATGACCCCCATGGATAGGAGTGCCAGTTATGCAGATAAGCGCACTGTGTAAGATGGTCTCAAGCTCTCCATTTAAGATATCTGTATTTATATTATCTCAAACTCCAGTAAAGTGCCCTATTTATTAGTTTGGGCACTTGTTACATGAGTCTGTTCTCTGATAATTTATTAATATGTACATTAAAACCTGTGCAATAATCTGTTATAAATCATGTGATTTGTAAATTTTTCTGCATATCTAATTAACTTGTTAAAAAGCTTACCTAAAATCCAAAGGAACAGTTCATGAATATATTGTTTGCTCACTTTTGTACACCTATATCTGGTCATCTGAGCAAATACTTTGAGGATAACTATGCAACATAATAACCATTGTTAATTTCCTACCATCTTGTTTTGAAAGTCCGTACCTTTCCTATTGTTTTTTCTGTTTAAAATAAATAACACTAAATGGAAAAATTATATATATATATACATATATATATATATACACATTCCATCTCCTTTTTTTTTTTTTTCGGTACTGGGGATCAAACTCAGGACCCTGTGCTTGCTAGGCAGGTGCTTATTCCACTGAGCTATATCCCCAGCCCCACACATTCCATCTCTAAGCTCAGCCATGAACATAACCACGGAGAACTCGAAACTGAACAGGAAGAGAGCACAGGCTCCTTCTCTGTCAGGTACAGGGCTACTTCTTAGCCCATTTTCCCTGCAATCTTGACTCAGCTTTGTCATTTGCCCAAAAACTATACACTGGTTCTGAAATAATAGAGAAGGACTATAAAAGGAGACAAAAAAAGGAAGGTAGGCTTTTAATTTGGGAGAACTACATATGTGCTTTACTCCTTTTAAATGGAGCTTTCTCTGCTTACCAACCTGAACTCCACCCTGACAGACTTCCTTGAGAATTGTTGCTCAGGTCACTTAACATAAGAAAGCACTTTACACAACACGTTTCACAAAGACAGCCAATAGGGACAGAATAGATTACCAAATAAGCAAAACTGTCATGTGTCTTGGTTACTTTTCTCTCGTTGCTGAGACAAAATACCCAACGCCCAAAATGAAGGAAGGATAGGTTTCAGTCCATACTTGGCTGGCTCCAAGGCAGAGTGGAACATGGCAGAGGGTAACTCTCCATGGCTGCAGAAGACAGCAAAAGCATCAAGAGCAAAAGAGAGGAGAGCAGGCAGGCAGCCTCTTTCTTTCCCTTACATATGCAAGCTATCCGCCCCAGGGCAGGTGTAGCACTCACACCCATAATCCCAGCATTGGATCATGGATCAATCATAAATTCTAAAAGCCCAGCCCATAACTACATGCGGCTTTGGGGAGAGATCCAGACTCAAACCATAACATTATGTTTTGCTGATTTCCCCAAATATACTGAGCAAAGTTTGTGAAGACTTTATCAGACTCTCTATGAAAAACTTCATATATGTCACTGAGTAACTGTAAACTACAGACCTAGAAACCAGAGGAACCCAAGTAGAAGTGAGCTTCTTTGAATCCTCAGTTGAGTTTTTGATATATATTTCTTCCTTAACTTTCCAATCTAAAAAGTAAATCGTGATTCCCTTCAGTGAGATGAGCTGTTTTAATCACTCAGCTCTTTATAAATATACTGTGTCCACTCTACATACTCACCATGACACCTACTTTTCACAAAAGTTCTTTCAAAGTGAACTGTATGTTTCAAACTAGGCAGAAAAAAGTTTCATTTTTCCTACAATTTATAACTAGATATTAAATGGCCAATCATTGCCATTTATGCTTCCAACATTTTCCCTCTAATTATGCCAGCATGATTAGAATCTTATAAAATACACATTTCTTTCACATAAATGTAAGTGCTTATCTTGACATTTTATAATGAAATTAAAATGTCAAAATATTTTTTAAATTATTTGCTACACATATATTCATTAAGACATTGTTTTTCTAAATGTTTAATGGTTTGAACTCGTTCTTCAACTCAATGCTGTGTTGGATCCATTAAATGTGCTATAATTTCCTTTGTGATGTGACAGTTTTCAGGGCAAAATTTCATCTCTTTAGAGTCTCATCCCAGTTTCTAGTCTCTATTTTATTAAATACTGAATTTGAGTGTTTACCATATTTCCTTTCATTAAATGTCCTAATGTATTTTGCTGTGGAACTAAATTCTCACTTGACTGAGGTGTTGAACCCACTTACATATACATTTAAAATAAAAAATAATCCTATGTAAACCCTTCACATAATAAAAGATCAACTACAAATTTTACCAATACATTTAATAAAATATTAAGCAAAACAAAGATCAGAAATCATATTATTCCCCAACAAAAGGAAACCAAATTCTGTCACTTTCTGATCCCTTAGCCACTGTTGACATTTCTATTAGTTTTTATTTTCAGTCCTCCCTTAACAAGAAATTTAACAAAAATCAAATAAGTAATCATAACAAAGACCTCTTTCTCAATAACATCTTTCAGAAATAAAGATTTCAATTCTTTCCTGTCTGATTAATCACAATAGAAATCATTGAACGAAAAGCAAACACAAGCAAGTGTAGAGAAAATCAAGTGAAGAACAAAAGATTACATTAAAAACCAAAGAATCCAAGGTCACGTTGTGTTTAGTTAAATTTATTTTTATCTGATACAGTAAAACATAAAAGTTGTGCATATTAATGGAGTCCCGTACGTTTACATGTTAATATTGCATAATGTTTAAGTCAAATAAAACATGTTATCCTCAAACATTTATCATTTCTGTATGGTGAAAATTCTCAGAATATTTTCTTCTGGATTTTTGAAACGTTCAGTACATTATAGTCTCCTAAACTCACTCTGCTTACAACAACACACAAGAAATCCTCGCTTTGATTACACATTGAGAGGTTAGAAAGAAGGAAAGGTATTCGCTTGATAGAAACGAGTGGCCTCTGGGAACTGTCCAATGTACTGAACGAACTATCCTACCCGCAACCTTCCCTCTTCATAGAGGCTGATGCTCTCAGCGGTTCTCCCTGGAATCAGGATGACTTTGTGCTCTTAGTTTTAGTCTGGTTCTTGTAGCCCACCGTTGAAATTGTTTTTGATCATATTTTTGTGCCTCTTTGGACCTTAAAAAATCTTTGCACTGAATAACTAGAGCTATCCACAAAAAAAAGAAGGAAAAATGAAATTTTCTTTCTCAAAATTAGGGATAACATAAAATCGAGAAAAGTTTATCTTCATCATACCAAATTTTAAATCTTTTTTATTTCAAAATCTACCTAAATGTAGCCCAAAACTCCCTAAAACAGAATTAAATAACGGTATAATAACTACTTTAAATCCTACTATAGGATATTAGAAATGAATGAGGAAAACAAGCCAGGTGAAAATGTCTGGATTTGCCTTTGTTTACAAACACTTGATCAGTAATTGAAAATCCCAAATATTCCTCAGCAGAGAATGAGCAAATCTACTATCTGGCTTATTAAATATAAATGGTATTTTTGAAAGAAGAATAGAGTAGTTACTTTGGGGGAGAAATTTTGCAGTAAAGCCCAACTGGGGAAAGTGTTTTGATCTTTAGTCTTTCGTTTTGTTTCCATCATAATTGTCTCCCCAGAATAAAACCCTGTATGCGAATAAGGCTAGGGAAGAGAAAGTCAAGTATCTCAATTGTTAGACTGATTGCATCCAAACAGACTGTAGAGAAGTCGCAGTTACCAACAAGGCCGGAGAGTTGTTTGCCCAAGTGCTAGAAGGAGAAAGAAAGCCGGTTCCAACAGCGACTCTGGGGAATGCGCTCCGGGCCCCCCTGCCATGCTTACTTAGGCTAATGGAAGGTCTTCCCTTTCAGCAGCCGCTGCACTGGGATACCAGACAAACGGCCCCCCTCGACCCTTGGCAGGAAGGGCCCCTCTTCGGGACCTCATTCACAGCACACGTACTTGCTTCACAGCCATTGGCAGTTGGTACCAAGATTGGGGCTCCTCTCCTAAAGCCAAGGAGAAGCCATCGCTGTGGAAAACATCCTCGCTCTGAGAATCCAAGAGGAAATTAAAGAACTGCACGAGATAAGGAGCCCGGGGAACATGAAAACTGGCCGCAGAGGTGAGGACAGACCCAAAAGGCACAGCAGGTAAGAGCTGGGGTTTGCTGCCAAGAAGGAACTGTCCGCAGTGGCCGAGCGAGACGATCTGGAAGCTGGAGGCCGGACTGCGCGAGCCTTCCGTGCGTCAGTCATCTGCCTCCCGCTGACCCACCGGTTTCAGAGCGGGGACGTCGCCAGAACTCTGTCTATCGGCCCAACTAATCCCATTATCGGCTTGGTTACAAATATTAATGTCCCCGGCCCATCGGTGATGGTGCCCTGGCAGCTTGGATAAGAAGCCTCAATGAGACGCAGGGCCAAGCCGAAGCGATGGCAGCCTGTCCGGAGAGCTGCGTGGACGCCACCGTGCTGGATTTCGTGGCAGACCTGTCCTTGACCTCTCCTAGACACCCCCTCCTCTGCGACTTCCCGGCTGGGGTTCCTTTTGGGGAGCCGGCGCTTGCTCTGCGAGAAGGAAGACCCAGGAGGCTCGCGCATTTGGAGGAGGGGGGCGCGGAAGAGGAGGGCGAAATAGACGAAGGGGAGGAAGAGGAGGAGGGGGAGGACGGGCGCGGGAGAGGAGCCTCCCTACTGGGCCGCCCCAAGAGGAAGAGGGTGATCACCTACGCCCAGCGCCAGGCCGCCAACATCCGCGAGAGGAAGCGGATGTTCAACCTCAACGAGGCCTTTGACCAGCTGCGCAGGAAGGTGCCCACTTTTGCTTACGAGAAGAGGCTGTCGCGCATTGAGACCCTCCGCCTGGCCATCGTCTACATCTCCTTCATGACCGAGCTGCTGCAGAGCTGCGAGCGGAAGGACGCGGGCTGAGCCGGGCCGGCTGCGGGCCGCCTGCCCCTCCAGCCCTGGCTGCGGGGCTGGGGTTCGGGACCGGGCGCCGAGCTCGGGAGGGACGCCCGGGACAGGACAGCTGGCCCTCGGCGCCTGGGCTTTGGGCTTGCGAAGTCCTCCCGGGCCTCGAGGAGCACTTTCGGGCGACCTGGGCCCGTTCAGAATCCGGAGGTCCGGGTCCCGGGCCAGGCGGGCAGGGCGCGTGGCCGTTCGCCTCCCGCTCAAAGCTTAGAGGGCAGAATCCAGAGCGTCTAGAGCCCAGTCCCTCCTCCTTACCTTTTAAAAAATAGAAGTGATAAAATAGAAATGCTTAGGGCTTTTTTTAAATGTCAAGGGTCAGCGTCGAGCCACCCTACCCAAGTTGTGGGTCCGGCCGGCGCACAGGGGAGGAACCGGGCGGAGGCGGTGACTGCGGACGGGGCCGGGCGGGCAGGCCCGGGGCTGCGCTGCAGCGCGAGGGCTGCGGGCCGCGGCGAGGGAGCCGGGCTAAGCGCCGAGGCGGGGCGTCCGGGGCCGGCTGGCGACCGGCGCACCTCCGGGAGAGGCTTCAGACCCCCTCTTCTCCGGCGCTCCCGGAGACCTCCTCTCCCTCCCCGCCCCTCCCCGCTCCCTCCTTCTCTCCCCGCACTCTTCCCTTGCGGAGGCCCCCTCCTGCCCTGTCCTCCTCCTCGCCTTCCCCGCTCTCCCTCTTTACCCGCCCACCTCGGGCCTCTCCTTCCTCCCCTCTCCCCCGCGTCTGCTCAGGGAGCGGAGACGGCAGGGTCCCCGT
Source organism: Dinomys branickii (assembly GCA_004027595.1). Lineage (NCBI taxonomy): Eukaryota > Metazoa > Chordata > Mammalia > Rodentia > Dinomyidae > Dinomys > Dinomys branickii. Next base: position 79,787 of record PVLD010007899.1, on the reverse strand, counting down.
GACGCCCGCTCAGTGCCTTAGCCCAGTGCACTTCTCCGCTTTGATCCTCCACCCAGACCCAGCAGTTCAGTTCTATTCCCCGCGTCGGGGCGAGGACGCGAGCGCTTCGGGCTCCTGAACCCGGGACGCTGGGAGCCCGCGGGCGCTCAGGTGCCCGCCCCTTCCTCCCCGCTAGGGCCCGCGACTGTGGCCAGCAGCAAGGTCCGGCTTTCCCAGCGCCACTGCTCCACAGCGCACGTGGTAAAAGCTTTAGCGGTAGGTAGGGCAGGTGGCTTGCGATTTAAGGGCAACCAGAGGCTACAAGAGGATGCAAACAAAGGGGGAAAAAAATCAAGAGGAGACGCTGTCTAACCCTTTGCAAAATTCTCGCGTGTGCATGAGGTTGAAGCCTGTTCATGCTCTGAGATCGCCTCCAGTTTGGACCCTCGTTGATCACACAGTTCTTCCTCCTGAGTGACTTGCTACCCACTGAATTTGGGTCCTTGAGAGAGGTGTGAGTAGGTGGGGAGACACTGCTCTGGTAACTGTAAATTCAGTAATTCTGAAGGACAAGTCTCCAGTAGTCATTCCAACAGTTGGTTGGGCCTCCGTACACGCGCGTGCACCCGCGCTGAAGCGCGCACACGGCCCCCCCTTCATACTTGTATCATACTTCATAAAATAGAATGCATTTTAATAAGAACTAATATATTCTAAGAAGTTCGCAAAAGTTCAAAAACTAAAATTTAAATCACCCCACACTACCCTAACGTTGACATTTTCGTCTATTTCAACCTAGTCTTTTCCAGGTGCAGTTACATATTCAATGTTTTTAACAAATTTGGGATATTTTTAAATTCTAAGTTTTTTCACCTTGGCATTGTAAAATGGCATTTTCCCTTGGATTTCAGTATGACTCAGATGTGATGGTGATTATGATATTTTACATTCATATCCATGTACCGCAAATAAACCCCAGTCTTTTACAGATAGATAGCTGAAATATTTCCTCTAAAAAATAAATACTGCTACAAAGAACATTCTTACAAATGTCGTCTCTAGTATAATTCCTTATCTACCTAAAACTGAAATTTCTAGATAAAGTGAAAATATAAATTTGTTAATACAAATGGCAGATTTCCTCCTGGTAGATCCTGCTGGTTCACTCTCTACCCCATTAGCCTTATAAGAATTTGCGGTTTCATCAGTACTTAGAACATTCAAAACTTTTCCTGGTTCTCCTTTCCATAGGAACTGGATTAATTCTCAAATAAAACTCCTCCCTGCAATGTTTTTTTTTTTCTTTTACCTCCTTTCCCCTAAGATTTTTTCCACCTCTACCATAAAAGTATCGGGCTAAACAGGTAAGAGAAAAAAATGTAGATAGCTAAGACCAAACAACAACAGAACCAGGAATGCATTTCTTTCTAATTCCCTAACACCTTTATTAAAATAAACTGGACTTGCACAATGATCTTTATGTGTTTTATAAAGTAAAATCGGTCTTCCTCTACGAAGCTTTCTAGCTACGTAGCATATTTCTATTTTAAGACACATTTTAAGTTACTCATTTATATGTAAAAGGAAATTGCTAATTATTTCATATTTTATTTTAAAGATTAAAAAACCTAACAAAACAGTGAAGACAAAATCAAATCAATGCAAAAATAACCAAAACAATACATGACTTCAAAACAAAATGATAGGAATTAACAACGGTTGCTATATTACACACTGTTATCTACAACAAAGTTGCTCAGTTCACCAGACGTAAGAATGTAAGGTTGATGAAACAGTCACAGACAGTAACAAGTAATTAAAAAAAAAACAACATTGGAAATGATGCAGAGCTTCACCATACAAGATGGTAGGAGTTCAACAATGGTTCTTATACTGCATATTGTTGTTTTCAGGTCAGTCGTTCTGATTACCAGATGCAAGCATACAATATTCTGCTCCCCAACTTCTTATATAGTTAATCATTCAATTAATCAAGTGTTAATTTACTGCAAATAGTGTGTTCATAGATTCTGAAAGAGCTTACAGAGGATCCCTTCTTTGAAGTCCTCCTAGAAATTACTTTTTAAAATCTTCAAATGTTGAATAAAAAATTGGTCTTAATTCCAAGAATTCCTACTATTTTCTTGAAAGAACCAATTTTGAAAAAATGAAGTAAAACAAAACTATGTTGACCAAGAACCATCACTATCACTGCATCCCAAAAGTGGGAATGGCTCTCCTGAATTCTTGATCCTCTTCCTCCTATTCCAGTCTGCTGTTATGTTCCTAGGGATCATATGCCATTCCTACAAGGAATGCCTCTTCAGCCTAGTGAGTGACACCTGAACAGCTGCTAGATGAAAAGTGATTTCTCATTACTGGAAGAATTATATCCACTATCCCTAAAACTAATTATATATATATATATATATATATATATATATATATATATATAATTTTATTTATTTATTTATTTTTTTTGCTTTTTTAAGTTTTTACATGTCCCAAAATGTAAAGTCCTTTAAGACATTTTCACAGTGATGGCACCAGTAAAATAATCTGAAGCCTAGTAAGGACCAGAGACACAGAAACGGATTCACTCATTCCTCAACATCAAATCACTCATAGATGAAACAAGGTGCTCCCTACCTCATCCTTCCATCCAATGCGCCATCGTATTTTGAACCCTCAAATTTTTTAAGCAAGTGTTTTTGTTACATCTGTATAATTAGTGTATATTTTCATAAAACCTTTCTAGCATTCAACATACACTATGTTAAAATCATTTTCTTTATTATTGCCTATGCACACTGATAGAAATATGAGCAGACATTGATTTTTTAATAACTTCCACGAGATTTTTTCAAACCTAATGGTGTCAATTACTTGTGGAAATTATAATAGTTGATTTTTGAAATTTTAAAGTTACTTAGACATTAAAATCTAAATACCACTGCTTGGAGGCAATTTATTTATATACTCTTTACTCACTGAAAATGGCAGTTGGTCTCAAACTAAGTTCCCCAAAACTCTCAGATTACTATTAGTATTGAGAAATGTAAACCATGAAAAATCTAAATGAAATCATATTTGAAAGACATAATTAACATTTCCAAGGAAAGTAAAATAATCACAAGGCTTTTCCATCAACAGGGAGCCATTGAAGTTGATCATCTTTTACAGTTAGTTGCCCAATTCAAAGGCAAATTTTGGCAAATCTGTTGCTGGAAACCAAACCAAATATTTTGCTAATATGCATAATTCCTGCATGAACATACAATTAAGAACTTTGGACTGATGTTTATTATCACATTTGTCAGCATTTCCATTATAAAAACACTCTTGTGGTAGACCTATAACATGACTGTAAAAAAGCTGAGATGAAATTTGGTAAGCAAAATTGTTAGGATACTCTTCTTCTTAATTAAAAATCTGTAAAACACACTCCAGAGAGGATGGAGCCACCCTACTTGTGCAGTTCCAAATTGTACCTGTGACTTTAAAAGTAAAAGAACCCATTTTGTGCAAGATATAAATTAGATCAATTTTATTTTTGTCAAAAAGAGCTAGCAGATTAATATTTCATGTTCAGCACATCAACTTTTTAAAATTTATATTATTTCATTAAACTATATTTTAAGGTCCCTTTTAAAAGTGGTGAGATTTTGCCATATATCTATCTATAACTTGGTTCAAGTTCCTGAACTTTGCCAACATCTTGGCTGAAGTTAGGCCCAAGTTCTGGTCAGCCCCATCTTTTCCTGTGAATACTGGACTAAAAAAGCTTACAAAACAAGAGTCAGCAGTTCTGACCATTTTGTTTTGACTTTGGGGTTTCTTTGAATCTGAAGTTCAAAACCAAACCTGGCGGAAGACAAGAAGGGAAGGAAAGAAGCAATACTAACTGACAGAAATTAAATGCCAGAAAGATGGAAAAATTTCTCTAAGTCTCTGTAAATCAAACCCTATAAATTTCCACAACTTTCTCTATGACACCAAGTTTTTCACTCTGTGCCTATAATGCATTCCTTAGAACAGTAAAAGAAAATGCAAAGTGTGAATATATTTTGAAACACTAGCACTTGGTACAATCTTCCCCTGAATTCAGCTGAAAGCAGTAAACTTTTAACATTCAATGAAGTCAAGAATTTAACAAACATGACCTGATGGAAATGATCATGATAACATGCTGAAGTTTGCTAGTGTTTTATGGTTTTCAAAGCATCATTTATACACCTTAATCTTCATATTTGTATCCAGAGCCTCTCAGTTAAGTCAAATCATACTGTACCATCTTAAACATTCCTTCACTTATCACTGGAAACAGCCTGATACTGCAATCCCTTAAAAGGACTGATGGCTACATATAAGCACCACAGCACTTTGAAAGATACTGCCTTCAAAGATCAAAAGCACCTTTACATGTTCTATGGATGATAAATTATTCAAAAGGCTGGTAGGGTCTGGCTCCCTCAAAGGCCAAATTTTACAACATTCTATTTAGAGCTCTGTGAAGGAGATTTCCACCTGCGGCCAACAAACGTAGATGACCTCAAAGCAGCTGTTATGGATAGTCTTTTTTTATGATTTTCAGTCTTCAAAAGGGAAGCAAATGCCTATGAGAATATAGAAATAGATCAAACAACTGATGAACAATTGAAGGCAAAAACATCATGTAAATGTTTTTGCATGGATAAATTATTTGCAATATTATTGCTTTATTGTGGAGAATTTCAGGACTTCATCCAATGATAGTAAAATCCCAAGCTATATTTGTTACTGGTCAAATTTTGAACTCATAGATTCATGTAGCCTACAGTTTTGTTAATTGTTGAACAAATAAATTCTCCCAAGAATAACAAGCAAATAATTAGATCCTTGTGTCTCGATGAAGCAATAATATCTCTAAGAATATATAGTAATTTATGTACTAATATACCTACTGCATTGCTTGTTTTTGACAGCATATGTTCTAAACACTTTGCTGAATTCATCACTTTTAAAAATTCTCATAATAATCTAGAAACTGTATTGGTTCTTCCATAGTGATAAGGAAACTATCTGATAGAAAAAATAAAAAACTTCTCCAAGCTCAATCGTCCTCCAAATAGTGAAAGTAAGATTTACCCCTCACCAGTGATTTCAGAAACCAAAGTCTGAGAGACTAAAGTTATTCAGAAACAATTATATGACCATTACATTTAGGGAGAAATGCTATGGCATAAAATTAATAGCTGTTTTTCTTTGCATTGTCTTGTGACTTATACTTATTTCAAAAAAAAAAGTGAAAAACTAAAAAACAAATCATATAACTATTAGGTCAATCCTTTAAATCTACAACACACCATACAAATGTAACATCATTAATTTCCAGAAGCAAATCTCAGATACTTGAGTCATGTCTTACTCTACAATTTTTCTTCAAATATTTCATGAAAACGAAACTTACAATTTTATGCATGATATTATAAGGATTTTTAAATAAATATTGGGGCTTGATTTTTAACTCCAACCTGAAAGATATAACCAAGAACCAACTGCCTGAACCACGACTCTGGTCCTTTGGTGTAGTCAAAGACATGGTTGGCCAGATACATTCTTAAGTATAGATGTATAGTACTAATACCTTTGAGTTCTGCTAATTACTAAATTACATAATTCACTTAATAACTTAAAGCTACCTATCCTGATCTATAAAGTGAAAACCATAAACACAAAGTTACTTAAAGAACTAAAAAAGATAAGAGCTTAGAGGAGTGCCTCACAAAAATAAGTATTTAGCCAATGTTGCCATTGTTGTTGTTTATACGATTTCAATTCTGAACGGGTACACAGAACAAAATAATGATATAGCCTTTCAGATGGACCCATGAGAACATAAACGAAAGCTATATGAATAGTCTGTCCTGTTTCTCCAAAATGCAATCAGAATCTTCTAAATAGCAAGGCATTTTGTGCCAAATTTTAGGTACTAATTTGGTGGCTTCTTTTTTAAAGTCTAGATATTTAGAGACAAGGCTTATGTTCCGTGACATATGTAAACATAATCTCCATCTGCTAGGAAGGTTACTATGAACCCTATACTCCTAAAACAACTGTAACTTGCATAGAAGGTTTTTCACATGAAAAAGGTGATCGTACAGTTGGTAAAATCGCTGGAAATTCATTTTCCAGTAAATTCATTTTGAAAGTGGTGCTGCTGGTGTTAATAATAACTGAGAAGAAGGACTGCCTTCTTTCCCAAGCACTTATGTATGGCAAATCTAGATTAATACAAATCTCAATGTCTGCAACTGGCTCACCCCAGTCAACCAGGAATGAGGTGGTATGGCCATACTTTGCTTTCCCTGTGAGTCCTAAATCCTAATCTATCCATGAAGTTAAGTATTTTCCACCCTCCACCCACAAAAGGATAAATGGAGGGAAGAGAGGGCAGGGCCTCTCTTTGAAGCGTTAGAAATCATGAACCATACAGTGTGTCCTTGGACATTCTGTAGCATATGGACCATTTACACCATCTTTAAACTTTGATACCTCATCTTAACTTCTTAATTCACATGGATTCTTGGTACCAGGATTGATACAATATTTCAGAGAAAGGTCTTATTCTTGGGCCCAGATTTATTTCCACACTGAATAAATAGTCCTTAAACGATAAGGTGAGACTTAACTTACAAGTAATCTCTCAACATTTAAAAGTAGGTGATAGCGCCTATCTGCATATGTAGCATTTTATATAACAATTTTCTAGGGGCTGGGGATATAGCTCAGGGGAATAAGCGCCTGCCTAGCAAGTGCAGGGTCCTGAGTTTGATCCCCAGTACCGCCAAAAAAATAAAAAAATAAATAAATAATAAATAAAAATTTCTAAAAAAAAAAACAATTTTCTTTCTTGTCTAGAAAGTCAAAAGAAAAATTATTAAATATCCCGTTTCTTGTGAAAGCTTTGATTCCACTTCAAGCGGCTCATTTGACGGCTGATGGTAAAAGGCCTTCTGAAATTTACTAAAATTTTTCCAACTTGGGAAACATACCCAATTCCAAATATTCTGACCATGGGTTCACATTTTTGGCCAAGAAATTGTGGTGACTACAGTTACCGAGCATTTGACAAGTAGCGGCTTTGTTAATTGCAGATCCTATTGAACATGCCACACCATTTCTTTCATCTCTGTTCATTTGCCTAATCTCACTGAAGCCCATTAAAATTACAGCAGATGAGCTCCGGAAAAATATATACATTGCATGCCACTTTGTTTCAAGATGACAGAACCACAAATTAAACCTCATACCCCCTATTAGTATACTACATTTCATCAAATGCAATCAGCTGCTTCGAAAGTTAACATGAAACAGGCTAAAAAAGCGCCCTGAACTCAAAAGCATTACACAACAAAACATTAAAAAAAAAATCTTTCCAAATTACATCCACATGAAAATATGCACCATACCTCAATCCAAACCTCGGGGTCTTTATCCTGCATACCCTTGAACTCCTATTTCCAAATTCATCCCCTCCCTACAGTGTATGATTCACTTATATGCAAACATGCATACATGCAAAAGCTTTTCCTTCAGAACACTTTTGCATCTGCTATCTCAGAATGGACTGTGTATACATAAATATTTGTACTACTACTTTAAACTTTTTTGACTTTTCTTCCCCTTTTACCATGCTTTAGCAGTTTCACTATTTTTTCTTTCTTTGTTCTAATAAGATTTCTTTCTTGAACTTCATGGATTGCAATATTAATGATTATTGAATACCCCCATTTTTGTCACTAAAATGTCTTTTAAGTGAGTGTGTCTTTACATATAGTGAAAACACACATAGCATTATACTAGAGCATTAGAGAGAAAAATACTAATTTCTATACTAATTCCTTATGTGTTGCCCCTCAGAAGTATATCAAGCCTGAATATAATTACTGAGACCTGCAGCCAGACAATGGTTAAAAAGAAAGTGTCTGGAATTGCCATTCAGAAAACCTACAGAACACTCATTGATTAGATGAGGGTCATTGACTCAATGAGAAAAACAGAAATTTCCCTGGGAGCAGAGCTGCTTCCTCTTCAGGAGTTTCAAGAGTATGTGCAGTTCATGTAATTTACCATATCAGAAAAGGAGCTAGAAAATATTAAAAGACACCCTCTGAACCTTGTCTATGATTGGCAAGATTTAAACCGTATCTTGCAGTACGATGACATTCTGTGGCCTCTTACAGCTTGCCTATGGAAATTTCACTTGTAGAAACTCAGCCCAAGGAAATAATCAAGGCTATGCATAGACTGAGTGACAAAATATACATATCAGTATAGTTTATGATACAAAAATAACCTAATTCCTAAAAAAAGTGAGGCCATATTTACAATGTCTGCAGCCACCACAAATACACTTAGAATAACAGTTTGTGCTATATAAAGATGATTGTAATAAGCAAGAAATATTTTATAAAGCACTATGTATGTTTGATTCTATTTCAGAGGCATGTGGGACCATGAATATGCACATGCATGTGTGTGTCCATTTCTTTATATCTGTAAGTGTAAGTGCTCATGTATATGCTAGTTTTTGCCTTCAACTTCTTGGGCACCTTCTCCCCTGCACTGTTTTCTGAGTTACTGCTATTCCCCACTGCAGACACTGGTATCTCCAAATGAATGTGGGTGGCAACTAGTTTATTAAACAATCGTGGCATACTATTTAATAAGTTATTGTCATTCCATATAAAATGAGCAGAATTGGTTGTATTTTTGTGCTTGTCTGTATTTTCCAGGTTTGCTTTCATCCTTTTATGGCTAGAAAAATGATAAACTAATGTTCCGTTAAAATGGGCAAAACTGTTATACAATTTGTGAGCCCCACTCTCAGTTGAAGGGCAACATGCTGTTAAATAGATGAGAGCTCTTGAGTTCTTAACAGTTAAACATTTGAACTAGGTGTTTAAGATGCTGAAAAGTGGTATCCTGTCAATGAACTTTGTGTTACGCATGCTAGGGAGCAGACACTTGCCAACACACTAGAAGCTCTTCAAGTCTTTGTCCCTTTCTCCTTACCAGGAGAGCCACTACCTGGACTTCTCTGAAAGCCCGGGTTAGCTTCCTGGTTTTTACATTGTTTTACATAAAAGAAATCTTGGGAATGTAGAGGCAGATTTGCATTTGTAAATCTATTTTCATTGAAAACATATTCTGATGGTTCTCCCAAGAAAGATTAATTAGAAAAATAAGGATTAAATTTAATATTAAATAGGTAGAGTGCACCATTTGAAAGGAAAAGTACTCAGTGAATGGGCACTTGGGTTTCACTGATATTGACATTAAAAATTCAGGTGAATTTACCCATAATGTAGGAGCTCTCCTTCCAACCCTAGCCCCAGCCCTCACCCTCTCACTTTCCCTCAATCCATATTTCTGTCTCTCACTAACAGTAATCAGTGCTAATGCCAAGGAACTTACTGACTAATCTGGAGTGCACTTAACATTTCTAATGACACTCCAGATTTTGAAACAATCAGTGCAACAGTTTTGTTTACAATTTAGTCCCAGGGGAGTCGCAGTGTATTGTATTGTGTGTGTGTGTGTGTGTGTGTGTGTGTGTGTGTGAGAGAGAGAGAGAGAGAGACAAAGAGGTTATATAAAGAATAAATAACAGTACATGTACTAGTCTAAAAGATATAATAGTAACTGGTAAATGAGGTAAGCTCAAACATTTTGCAGAGTTATAGTCGCACCTCAGCATACAGACTTATTTTTATATATTTTCCATATTCATGGTTTAAATCTGTGCCACACACCAAAACAAAAAAACCACATTTCTGACAAAACAATTCAAAATATTTAAAACCTACACTGCTTTTAATAACTTCCATTATTTTTAACATGTGACATTTTGTCCTTATTAGCAATAACAGATGTCTGATGCATTAAAAAAAAAACCTCTGCACATGTGTTGAAATAGGGGCCTTTACTGAAAGGAAAGCATGCACTTTGATTTATATTAGTCAAAATTTAGATACTGTACCTAGTGCTATTTCAGGAAATGAAAAGGTGAGGAATTGATTACATACTAGTAAGCCACAGTAAAAGTCTCCAAAGGAACCAAAACAGCATAAGTGAGAACAAATTAAGCTAAATTAATACCTAGGACACAGTCCTATTAGCCACAAGATAACTAAATTTGAATAAAACAAAATTTTGTTCAATAATTCATGCAGGTTATGTGGTATTTTTCTTTGCTCATGTTCAAATGAACATTGAAACTGGGAATTATTTAAAAAATCACCAAAAACAATGCTGTCTTCTTGCTGTTTTCAGATGACATTATCCTCACTATGGATTAAAAAATACAAAGGATGAGTTCACAAACAATGAACAATAAACTGTTTGGCTAGTGTTTGCCTCCACGTTCTTGGGCACTTTCTCTTCTGAAGACTGTTCCATGAGCTACTCCCACTCCCCGCTGCAGGTAATGCAGACATGGGTAACTCAAAACAAATGTCGGCAGTAATTAATTTATTAAACAACTACGGTATACTAGTGATACAGGAAAAGAAAAACTTCCAACCTGAACAATATCCGGGATGAGTTCGTGTTCTCTAAAATCAAAGAATGAATGTTAGGAACAAAGGAGGTAAAGAGCAGAATATATTTATTGAGAGAAAGAAAGCTTCTGTCCAAGAGAGGAACAACTGGGGGCCCAAGTGGGTTGCCCAAGACTCTGCCTTTTCTAGGGACTTTTATAGAGCAAAACCACGAGGTGAAGTGGAAAATGGGAATTACAAGATGGGCGTGAGGTGGAACAAAACTATGGTCAGCCAATAAGGTTACAAGTATAATTGTTTAGATAAAATTGAGTAAACTGGGATCAGATGGGGAAGTGGGTCACACAGCAAGCAGGCATGAATACAGATCAGGGGCTTCTCCTATAGGGGGTGGGGCTAGTGACTCTCTGGCTTTTGGAAAGAGATTGCTACCTATTTAGAATATCAACCCCTGATGTCCACACCTAGGGAGGTATGTGGGTGCATTTGTTTAGTCCTTTTGTCTTGAGGTCTGGCCCACAGGTATCTTATCTTGTCTTTCATTTTGGCTCCTTCAAGGGCCTGGCCAGGTCTGACTGCCTATAATATTTCTATCTAATTCAGCTGCCTATAACACTGCCTATTTACATAAGTTATGTCATTCAAAACTTCCAAAAAATATACGAAAATGGATATTAATATATTTACATTACACATAAGCAAACAAGTTCAAATTAGTTAAAATTGTTATTCAAGCTTTAACAAAGCCAGGGCGAGATTTTGATCCGGCTGAGTCCTTCTATCCTGATAACATTTTGTATCCTGGTGTAATGTAAATGCAATGTAGACTTACATAGAATCCTTGCAAAGATGACCCATTACTGTTTGGTTGGTAATTTATACCCACTCTCGTACAACATCAACTAAAAAATTCCCTTATGAAGCTGTTGTATGGTCCTACTGTTTCAATTTATATCTTCTTTCAAATAGTACATCTGTTGCAACTGGGATAATCTACACTTCATACCACTTGGATGATGTTTCCCTACCCTCATTTTCTACTTAGTAATGCTTCATGTTCATAGAATGAGAAAGAATAATGCTTTGAATCTGATTTGGTCTGTTTTCTTAAAAGCACCAGAAATACTTCATTAAAGGCTGTGCTTCATAAATAATCATATTACATGTTATCAGCTAAAGTATCCTATTTGTGATATTTATGGTGCTTAGAACAGCCAAGGGGAGGGGAGGGGAGGGGAGGAAGAGAGAGACAGAGACAGAGACACAGAGAGACAGGAGGACTGTCCATCTGTTAATCTTATCCAGGTCTACCTCCACTCAAAGTGAGCACCAGCGCCCTGACGCTACTGGGCGCAGGTCTCTTCCCACTTCATTACTGTCCTCTGTAACAAAATTTAAATTGATGTAAATATTTAAATGTACATGTTTAACACTAAAGCACAATTTGTTCATAATGGCATTTGTTTCATCAGCTGCAGAAATGAAATACACAACTTGTTTCAACTTTCTGCGTAAAGCCATGAAAGGAAACATTTTGCGAAGTGACAGTGTCACAGCCAAGGAACCCACATCGACAAGAGCCGCAATCACATCGAGAACGCCACATGCTCTGACAGAGACCGCAGGGTGGACACACACCAGGGAAACAGCCTTTCAGGGGGGAGGACACTCCTCATACTGACAGGAACCATGAATCTGAATGGCTGGAAGCTCTGCATGGAGGCTTACAATTTATTACCAAGTGGATCAGGTGACAAAAGTGAATAAAATGCTCAGAGTTATGGCATTTAATTCAAAAATAGTTTCTCTTGAAATAAAATTCCAAGCACTGGGAGACCTCCTAAACCAGACAATGTGATTTATAACATTTTCTTCATCAGCTTAAAGTATTATTACATCTCTGAATTTGTGGATGTTCTCTGAGTACTTTTTCATAAATCTAATTCTTTCCTTTGTACTCTGATTTGCTACTATTGAGTTGTAGTTGCTTTTTAATACTCCTTCATTGTTAGTAATTGTCTTTCAATATATTATACTGTATTACATAGATTTATTAGGTGTTCATTTATCATTCATGGCACAAGCATTGCTATATATAATAAATTTTTTAAAATTATTATAGGTCTCTTTTTCTCTTACTCTCTCTTTGCCTTTCTCTTTTCTTCCCCAAAAGTCTTTTTATCCTTTTATGTTGATGCTGCACTTGGACTCATTGACTACATTTCATATGCTACCATATAAAAAGTTTATTTTCAGGATTCTTTCCTTCTATAAAAAGGCTTGCAAATTGTGCACTTTCTACAGAAATTATAGAGAAAGAAAACATAAAGATATATTTTTCTTCCAGCTTAACAAAGTTATTGGGCTACAAAAATGTCTCCTATGGGAAAGAGGGGCTGACAAAATGATCAGGAAGGTAAACAATTTCCTGGCTCCCCTTTCCCAAGTCAAACGTTCATGGTCATTCTTATGGATAGCCCTGAACTAAACAAGTACATAAATGTCATAGCAAGGGGAGAGCAGAAAGTAGCAATAATGCAGGCTCAGTTTACATGTAAATTGGTCTGGATCCACTGAGCTTTCTTGCTCTGTTCAGCATCCAATTCTTGTGCTGACTTTCATTGCCAGTTTAGTATAAATCCATCAAGTATTTATTGGATGTGTACCATGGGTATAGCTAAATTCTCATTTTCTACTTTCCCTAAATAGAGCTCATGGTAAAATAAGAGACATACACTTAACCAACTCATGCATATGTGATGAGATATGTGGTGGAATTCCTAATATGAGTTACTAGGGTGGGCTATAAGAAATGTAGCTAATATCTTCAAACTTCTGTGCTATTTTATAGAAATTGAAATGCCCAGAAATTGAAGCTACTGGACAGACTAATAGTGATACATGGAGTAAAATTGCTATATAACTCACACTCAGGCTGTGAGTGGATTCAAAGCAGTAAATTCAAACTTTAGAGCCTGCTGAAACTCAAAACCATACCAGCTTAGCGCACTACTTAAGAGGCTGTTAGTTATCTGCCAATATCCATTTTCCTTTTTTCAGGATCAGATCTGTAACAAATAACTAAGATAATCAACTTAGAAAGACAAAGTTTATTTTGGCTCATTCTTTTGGAGGTTTTTGTCCATGACCGGTTATCCCCAGCATTTTGGGTCTATGGTGAAGCAGTTCATTTTGACAGTCATACGGTGGAGGACTGTTCCCCACTGAGCAGATGTGAAAGAGAAAGAGGAGGACACCAGAGTCCCACAATCCCCTGCGAGGGCACATCTTGGTGATCTAAAACTTTCCACTGCATCCCACCTTGTAAAGGTTCCAGCCCCTTCCAATTATGGCACAAGATAAGGACCAAGCTTTTAACACATGGCTCTATGGGAAACAATCCACATCCAAAAACTTGTGTCCATCTTACAATGCAAGATGTATCAACTCCATCCTCAGTAGTTTCCAGATTCCTAACTATTCCATCATATCTCAAAAATCTAAGTCCAAAGTCTCCAACAAGTCTCAAGCCAAACTCTTAGCTGTGAGTACCTATACTAAGCCAAAAAACAAGTTACATATTTTCAAGATAAATCCACAGCATAAACATCTGAAATGCTTTTCCATCCAAGGGCTGCATTTCACACCCTCACTTGCATCGGTTGAGGCCACGTGACTAATATCTAGTAATGGAACAGAAGTCTCACATGTCATTTACATAGATGGGTGAAATACAAAATTGACGTGAGACATGGAGTGGCTATCTTGGTCCATGAAACTGAAGTCAAATGGCACAGCAAGTTAACTCTCCAACATGGCTGAGCCACTACACCAAGCCTGTAATTCCCGTCTAAACTTTCCAGAAGATAAATAAATGTCCACCTTGTTTAATCCAACGTGGGTCTTTATTATAGTGCCATATCATACTTCATCTATCGCTCCATCTTAAGTGCCTGGCACGTACAATGATTTCATTCATATTGTGAAGTACTGACAGAATGACCTTAGACTACAAAGAGGATTTTTAAGCCAAAAAGCAGAGTGCAGGTGTGAAAATGTGAAGTTGAAACTGTTATGAGATGTTAGGCTGATGTATGAGAGGAGGTGCTACATATGTTTTTTTTCTATGCCAGTTTATAATACCCTTGAATTCTTCATACTTTAGCTTCATCTCACATGGTACAATTATGAAATTTCCCCAAAGGAAAATAGCCTAACTATGAAATTATAAGAGATGTAGTAAATCTTAGCTCATGTCTGCAGCGATTTGTACTCTTCGACAATACAAATTTGGGCTGATAGTAATGATCTCAGATGATAATGATTGGCTGGTTCATTGTTATGTCCTTACTTCCAACTAGAGGAACAAAGTATTTCAGTTAGGCACACATTTTCCAGTTAGAGTCTGAGGGGTCAGTGGTTCTCTCAAGAGAATATTGGGGCTGGGGATATAGCTCAGTGGCATAAGTGCCTGCCTGCAAGAGCAAGGTCCTGAGTTTGATCCCCAGTACCACAAAAAAAAAAAAAAGAATCTCAAGAGAATATCAATTCACTGTTAATGTTAGTGCATTTTATTATCAAATATCATGGAGCTGGGCTGGGGATATAGCTCAGTGGAATAAGCGCTTGCCTAGCAAGCGCAGGGTCCTGAGTTCGATCCCCAGTACCGCAAAAAAAAAAAAAAAAAAAAAAAATCATGGAGCACAATCTTAAATAACTTCTCAGTAAATTTCTATATATTAGGTAGAAAGATAATATGTACCAAACATATCCAAAAAGAGTAGTTAGTCTTCTTCTGGACAGTGTACATGAGTGTGTGGGGGGGGTGTGCATGCCTCTGTGCATGTTTCCTTATAGATGCCATGAATTTAACTGCCTTTAATACTTCACCTGTTCACTTTATTGTTTACTAAGAGCCAAGTGCCTGAGCTACCATTATAAAATCTGTAAGGCATTCTACAGCAAGTCCCCAGCTTACAAATGAGCTCCTTTCTGGGAGAGCTGTGTGTAAGTTGGATTCATTTGTAAGCCGAGAAAGTGACTCTTATACAGTACACCCACAAAAGTCCACAATTCAAATGTTTGTAAGTTGGGGACGTACTGTATACACATTGTGCTGATAACTCAGTCTTGCATTATATTCCTGTTTTCTTCTTGGATTAAGTTATTTTACTTCCTGATGAATTTCTTCTATTTACATTACCTAAGTCAAATGTTTCTGGATTTAAATATTTATAAACAAACATTTTTATAAGATACTCTTCTTGTTTAAAACTTTTTTTTTATTAGTCTTTTACTTACTCTTTTGCCACTTCCACAATTGATTAAGTTTTATTGTTTATGATTTCTTGTATCATTGTTCATCATGGTTCTTGGAAGTGTGATTTTTCCATATGCTAAAACTGTACATTTTTTGCTGTTAGCTTTGCTCTTTCTGCATATGTTACACCTATAGTAGCATTTAGTCTCAACTGGGTATCTGAGTTTCTTCAGCCATTGCATTTGTTTGGGATTTATTCTTACCAAGAACACAAAAGTATCTCAGCTCTCATTCCTACATAGATAATTAATTTTCCCTATCCAGATGCCTATAGAGTAGCTTCTCTCTTTTTTTATTATTTCTTTTCCAGACTCTCTATCCTTCATAGTCAAAAGTGTGCTCAGATCGTTTATGGTTATGGATCTGCTTTCATCAACTTATTCTGCCCAGAATATCATGTGCCATTTCTTTTATGGACTCTGTTATTTTTTCCTACTTTGGATAATTTTTATGTCCTTTATTATTGACTACTGTTTCTCAATTTGTCATAGTTTTTTCTTAGAGAAGTGAATTATTTCTGATTTCACAGACAGTAGCTACTTAAAATTGTACTCTCTTCACTGATCCCCATGCTCCTTTGCTGGTTTATTTTCTTTCCGTAGCTCAGATCACCATCTTTTTAAAAGATTCAGTCATCTTTTCCCTCACACACTCACTCTCCTGGCGATCCCCCCCAAAACTATACTGCTTAAAAGGCTATTTATATACTAATGAATTCCAAATTTTATCTCTATCCCAGACATCTCCCACAAACTTCAAACCCACATATCTAACTCCCTGTCCAGCAATTCCACTTGGATTTCGAGCTGACAACTCAAATTTCACATGTCTGTAACTGAACTCTCTCTCCTGAAGTGTGTTCCGTCCACATCCATCCCAACGGTTGCACTTTCCTCTTTTGCTCACACCAAAAGACTTTAGAGGAATTCTCGATTTTTCTCTCACACACTCGGTTTTATCTTCAAACTATCTCTAGATTCTACCCGTTTTTCTCATTACAACACCACTGTTACCACTCAGTGAGGTCATAACCACTTCCCACCCCTGTGACTGCAATGACCCCTTCACTAGTCTCTCTGTTCTCCCAAAGAAAAGCCCGCCCACACCAAACAGGTAGGCTAGGACTATGTTGGTGGTATTCTGGCTACACAAGGTTATTGTGGTCAAGTCCTAAAATCTGTGATGGATGATTTCTTCAGATCATGATCATCACAGGCCACTTCTCTATAAATGGCTGCATCATCCTGAGGAATCAGAAAAAGACGAGATTGATATTTCCATTGTCAAACAACAAACTGTCCTCATATTAATGACAGCCTCTGATTGTGCCTCTCAGCACTTTCTCTCAACTCCTTTGTTATACATATGGCTGGGTTTTAAACTACACAGCTGAGATGGGGATGTAGCTGAAAGGAACAGCACCTGCCTGGCAAGCCCAAAGTCCTAAGCTCAATTCCCAGTACAAAAACAACAACAAAAATCCTACACAAATGAAATCCTCTTCCTCTTCCAGCTCAGAGCCAACTAACTACTTTAGACTCTACTTTGCTAAGAATATGAATAGAGAACTTACACACTGCTGATGCCTTGTTAGTTTTCCTCCACCAGTACCTATTCTGTGTCATGTTCTTGTTGTGCTCTGATACAAAATAAAGTGTCGTCCCAATTATTCGTTACATTTGGATGAGTGAAACAAATTTACTAATTTCAGAACCCATAAGGGAATGTTTCCTAACAATAATTTTCATATTTGATTCTGAGCAATAGTTAGTTTCATCGTTTTGTGTATTTTCTACAATGCAGGTTCAAGGTAACATGAAAGTAAACTGAGGCAAATCTGAGCTGTGGTAGCACCTGAATTTTTTGAACTTATCTAAAGAGAATAATAATCCATAAGCAAGTACTTATGGCTTACCTACATATTCTGCACATTATATAGAAGCCCTGTGGAACGTGGAGAGTCTGGATTCTTGTGACAATTAGGCTTCTGAGAATGAAGTTAGACAAATGGAACAAACTCCAGTATGAGTCACATAATACCAAATTGTGCTTCAGAGAGTCTCAATGCTACAAACAGGAAATGCCATCTCTGCTGGAGTGAGAGTGAGTGTCTGGCCTCCAAAGCATCTTCCAACCATTAAGGAACATTCAGTGCGTCAGTCTTGGTGGGAGAATGTACTCCTCTCATGAACAGTTAGATGAAGGAGAGAGCAGGCTGCAGAAAGTAGAGTAATTGGTAACAGTTTACACTCCTAGGTGAAACAATCAAATGAATAACTTACTAAAACTTACTGATTTGCAGGGATGTTTGGAACAGGTTGAGAGGGGCAAATTCAAAGTGTGTGTGAGAGACTCATATTGTGGTACCAAGTCCACAGCTTCGTATAGCACTGGAGAAGATGCATCCAGTACAAAAGCTGAAGATATGAAACTCCTCCTTTCATGGCTGCTTGGCAGATGGGGCTTAGATAAAGTACTGAGGCTCCTCCACCTGCTGTCCCTACCCTTCACTTTCAGTCTTAAAGGATTACGCCTGGACACAGAAATATCTGCTCTTCCAACAGGACTAGATCACCAATTAATTTATTCATGTACCTTTAATTTGTTCCGTTCGGTTAAAAATTGATAATGCTTTGTTTCAGACTAATTCAATCTTCATTTAAAATAGTAGCATCTGACACACATCAAGTACCAAGCGTTATTTTAAAGATGAGCACTTATGCATCAATTTAATCATTATAACAACCTAATGACTTATCCTTTCTCTTTTGCAGGATGCGGGGGGGGGGGGGGGGGGG
>PVLD010007899.1:0-61046 GCA_004027595.1 Dinomys branickii | reverse complement strand
TCTTTAGTAGTCTGTTTTTAAAATTCCTTTTATAACTAGTTTTCCACTTTTGCAATTGTAATATTTTAAGAATTTAGTGCTGACTATAAGTAGAATGATCATCTAGTCACCTTATGATTACTTAGATTCAATTTTGTTCTGTCTTTTATTGTTTTTATTCTATGGCATCATCTCAGCAACAGGAGCTTCTGCCACACCTATCAACTGATAGAAATGCTGAAAAAAAAAGCACCTACAATTCCAACTTCTACTGATGATGTTTTCATACAAAAAATTAGTCAGCCTATCACCAAATTGTGCCATGAAATTATCTCTCCCACTTGAAATATGTATTAATTTTTCAAAGTCTCTTATAATATTCAAACTATTCTTTATAAAATACCTGCGTACCCAATCTTTTAAATAAAAATCAGTATAATAAAAATATAAGTGAATAGATGTTGCACATCTCTAGAAGCAGACGGCTTTTTTCCCTTTGGAGTCCAGAAACGCTACAAAATTGCCATTATGGTTGTTAATGATCATTAGTGGAAGTTCTTGGTATTTTCAATCTTCATTATGCACACTTCATACTCTCTGCAAATACTTCTGCAATTGCACATAACCACATATAAACAGGCCCAGCACACTTAAAACAAAGATTGTGGACTACTGTGCTCCTGGCTCATGTCTGACAGTGAAATGGAAAATATCCCTTACCGACACAGTCCTTCAAACATCTAAGGCTTTGCAGTTGACAGGCATTGAGACAATGAGACCAGAACAGTGAGTGCTTGTTTCACTATTTCACTGTACTCTAGAATAGAGTCCAAAAGGCATCACTGAACAATATTAGTCACATTAAATGAAAGCATGGAAGGCACAGACAGGCCCATGGTGTCAAGCCAAGATCTATAGCTGGAAAGACAGCAAAGGCTCTTGTACTGCAACCTTTGCTTTCTTCAAAATGGTTTCTTCTTTCAGTCTCACTTCTGTAGGATACCAGACCTTTCTATATCCTTCAACTGCACTGAGTCTTTCCTATGTTGAGAAAAATGTCACAATTCATTCACAGGTGTCAGGGACCCAATAAGTTACCTCACATATGAGCTTTCCCACATAAAAGAAGACCTTGGAGAGGACAATGAATCCTGAATTAATGAGTTACTATGGATGGATTTAAAGCGTGACCACAGCAAACATAGGTGGTTTGGAAGGGGACTCTTCCGCCCACCATTCAAACCAGTTCACCGCCTATTTTCCTCATTTTTGGCACAGAAGTTCAGGCCCAGTTGGCCACAAGTAGTTTCCAGAACTAGAAGAAAACTCATCCTCTTCAGTTAGGAAAATGTTTTTATGTTCCAGGCAAGGGCAAATCATACAGTTAGAAACAACCACAGAGGGGAAAATTTCATCTATAAAACTGGCTATTCAGACTAGATCATTTCTAAAACCTCTTCAAGTTAGAATGCTTTGCATCTTTTTCAAATTATCCAACTATCTCACTTTACATCTGAAGAAACTGGTATTTCCATTGCTTCTGCTTACTTCCACATCCACTACACCTCCAAACATATGAAAGTCCTTGGACCTTCCTAAAAAAGCCCTGAGTGTGCACTTCGCTGAAGTTGCACCTTATACCTGTACCACTCCCACTCTTTATCTGCTTCTCATCTGCTAATACTTGAAGACAAAGCTAAGCTAAGTTCCTTCAAGAAGACTGCATACCTGTCCACTGGATTTATACATACATCCTTGCATAGATACAGATCTTATTTCTGTTCAAGAAATGCAAGCAAGAAGTACTGATGAAATTAAATACAAAAACATGTGGCTTGAGTGACATCTTAGCAGCAGTGTCAGCAGACTAGGAAGGAAAGACCACAGCATCAAATAGTCATACCATTCATCAGGATCTCCAGATTAAAGAGGAATTCATATTCAACAGGTCACAAATATGCTTTCTGTTGATGGTATCCAGTTTGGCCTTCTCAATGTCTGGCAAAGACAGAATGATAAAATCCATAGCTATTCAAAAGGCTACATGCCAAGCTCCAGCTGTGGACAGTCATCTGCCCCATGTCTCTCTAGTACACAGCAAGTGTATGTTACCTCCAGTCACAATTCATTACTTATTCTTAACTTAGACCCCTCAAGCACAGTGTTATTAGGCAAGGCTGGTACACAGAGAAGGGGAGAATAAAACTAGCACATATTAACATCACCTACTATGCAATCTGGGTAGTGTCACCCTTTCTGATTGATTGGAACCCATGCTAGTACAGTCAACTCTGCCGCAGAGTCTCCTTTCCTGATGTATGTTTCTAAGTGACTTAGCAATCCTGTGATAGGTCATCTGTATCTTAATTTAGTCTGTGAGTTTTCTGTGCCTTTCTGCTGAAGACAGCCTTCCTAGAAGTGTATTTGGAGGTTGCTACTGCACTAAGGCAATTTCCCAGTGCACAAGATCATCCTTGTCACCTCAGTTCAACTTTTGTATTGTATTCTTCCTTGACATTCTTTGAAAACACAAATCATCACATTTGGATCTCTTTGTTAAATGATATCAATTTATTTTCTATTATTCTGTGACAACTTTGGTATCAGAGACTAAACCTTCCTACTGAGAGCACTTCACATAACTAACACTAATACATTTTTGTTAAATTATGAAACAACAAATAAATGTGTTTCAGTTAATTAGTGCCAGTTGAGACCAAAATTCAGGTCTTCCAAATGCATCCTTAGGCAGACCCAGAAGTTTATAATATCTCAAGGTCTTCAGGAGAGAGAGAACAAGTCTCACCTACTTGCAGCTCAGACTGTCTACAAAGTAAATGAACGGAGAAGGCAAAGACATTTGAGTTTGGCTAGTCACCAGGAGGAATGTACAATTTGATTCTCGTTGTGTAGGTCAAATGAAAAACAACTAATAAGCCAGGTGTCTAAGCAACTACATAGGATTTCTGAAATTCCACTACGGTGCATAAGAATTTTTTCAGAGTAATGGCATTAGTATTCCCCCAGATAAGACATACACCCTGAGATCCAGTAGTGACAGCATACTACCATCCTAACGCAAGGAAAAGTATACCTAGTAGATGAACACCGACCTTAATTAAAAGTTTCACGTCCCTCCAACCTGTTTTTACTTTGTTATTAGGAGCTGCACAAGGGTAGTGATTTTTAAAACTACAAGTCTATACCAAAGCACGAGTAACTGCTTGCAAAAATATCTTTAAGCAGATAGAGGTAAGTGATCTTGATGATTTTGTATTTCTCACTAAGTGTACTAATTTCTTTCTTTTGGTTCTGTCACCCTTCCATCCCCCCTACACATCAAGCTTCACTCTCTTTTGCTCTCTAATTCTCGCTCTAGCTTTCTCTTCAGCCTCTTCCCAAGGCTTCCTTCATAACTCTTCATCTCTTCCTTTTTTATTTTCTCTCTTCCCTGTCTTTTTTCTTTTCTTTTTCCAGGTTTATGGTCCATTGCTCAGCTCCTTTAACAGTCTTAAGAGAAGAGGCCTAGGAGTGTATCTACAAGAAGACACAGACGCAGAACACGAGGAAAGGTGCGACCGGTCCAGGCTTCCCCAGCCCGGCTGCCACAGCGGTCCACCACATTTGATCAAACTCGAGAAATAATTCATTTTCACTTATAAACTAATCAAATGTTCAAAAGCACTTTGAGAGGTGGTGAAATAGGAAGGATATTTTAAATCAAAGTTATGTAAAATAATTGTTGAAAAGTATTAAGAGTATCTTAAATCCTAACTTCCTGTGCCTCTGCAAAATAATTTGAAGTTATTGAGCCAGGTATGGTGGCACACACCTGTAATCCCAGCACTTGGGAGGCTGAGGCAGGAGGATCCTTGCGAGTTCAAGGCCAGTGTGGGTTCCAAAGTGAGCTCAGGCCAGCCTGAACTGCACAGAAAATCCTGTCTCAAAAAAAAAAAATACTTTTAGTTCTTGATATATCATTTACATTCAAGTATATTTGACATACTCTAAAACATAGTTTCCATGTAATTTTCTATGTAAAGACTCTATAAAGGTCCAAACTAAAAATTCAAAATTTCAAAGATATTTTATACAGCTTTTAAAAAATTGTTTTTCAATTGACAAACACAGTTCTCCAATTAGTAACTAAAACTGTAGCGTTGTACAAAATTCTGGAAGTGTAACAGAAACATTTCATCCTAACTATGATAGTAGCATTTATTTTTCCAGAAATGTATGTGTGCTTTTCTTAGGATCTTCAATTGGGAGGGATGTGATACCTTAAAAACATCTAAAACTTGAATGCCAGCTCACATGTATGTTTTTAAAATTAATAAAAGTAACATAAATCAACTAGAAATGCCCAAAGTGACGTTCCTTAATTGTATGATGTTTCCGTATTTTGTTGGCCCAAATCTGCGAGAGGCTTCCTTTTAAACAAAGTTCTCTAGGAAATTGTGTCCTCTTGTGGTCACTGGCAAAAACAACATATTTTTTTTTTCAGGAAGAACCAAACCGAACAAGGAAAACAAGACAAGGCTTCGGGAAAAGCCATTTGTGAAGGGGGGGAGGGGGGGAAGAAAGCAAATCCCCTGAAGTAAAGAACGATGAAAGTTATGAGTAATCAGAAAAGAACATTTAATTGGAAAAACAGAATGTAAAGCTTCTATTTATATTTAAACTACTGATCTCAGATGTTAACAATAGAATCCTTACTATGCAAAACAACTGTGACCATGCCCAAAAGTCTTGAGTAACTATTTCCTACTTCTTCAGTGATTCACGTGATGCTTTGCAATGAGAAGTGAGAGTGTATGTCAACAAGGTTAATGGGCAGCCAAGATGGAACACCAGCTCTCTAGCGGACTGCACATCCCATAAACTAAAAAAAAAAAAAAAAAAAAGGAAAGGAAAGACAAAAACTTCAATACCCTACACACTTCCACACTGCTCGCCCTTCTCCCTGTAGGACAGACCTGGGTCTTTTATCCCATTTTCATTTGGAATGCAGAATGTTGGCTATTTTAATGATTGTTATTTATTTGAAATTTTCATTTGATCATTTCAGGTACTCTTAACGTCTCAATTTATTCTTTTTTTACTTTACTCCTGGATAGAAAGTTTCAAATTTTATAACTTTTGTTCTTCATTCTCAAAAGACATGCATAAAAAGACCTTAAAGGTAGAATCTTTTAAATTCTTGAATTAAAAGAGAATAAATTTTTGTTCAGGGCAAGGTGCTCAAACATCACTAAGGTTACCTGGTTAACCAAAGAAGAGCGTGTTTTTACCACTCATGCTGCCACAAGCTTTACTTTTTACTTTAGTAAAAGTATCTCATATAAGGACCAAACTGGACAACCCCTGTGCACTGTGGAACAAAAGATGAAATCTAAGATCTACAACTTCATCTGCAGTCCACTCAACAGCAGCCTTTCCAGTTTGCACCCGCCCCCTTGTACAGTAAAACTTCTGTGCTTCCTTTACCTAATTCAAAAAAGCTAGTTCTTGGAACTCAAAGCCAACAAACAGGTGGTAGATCATATAAAGATGGGGAAGAAAGAAGTGGAAGAACAGATTAAAGTACTCACTTTTTGTGAAGCCCCAAACTCCAAAATCTACTGGTTTATTAACAGTATTATAGTGTATTTCTTTTCTTTATCTGAAAGCATTTATAACTGATTGCTACTAAGGGAATGCCAGGGCACAGTCACACTGTAAACAGGCTTATTTCATGTGCTCAGTATGAGATTTCTGTTACTTCTAACAGTATTTTTTTCCAATTTTTTAACACAGTACACATTCCTCAGGAAGGACTGCAAACATGCCAAGTTTGCAGTTTGAAAACAAAGCTCGTTGTGAATTATCCAAGTGCGAAAGAAGTGTGTGTGTGTGTGTGTGTGTGTGTGTGTTGTTACATTTTTTTTAGGGATCTTATTTTAGAAGTAGACAAACTTACTGAATCCCAATTAATCTACCATTCCCAAAGAAGGTAGTCCTCTACAGAAAACCTTTCAGTCAGACTGAGTTCAGTCCTAGAGGAAAACTTCTAAGACTATTTTTAAAGGCCTGAGATTGGGACTTTTAGAATGAAGCAAGCTTTCACGCTACTGTGGAAATTACAGTTATTGTGCATATATGTGATATCCAGAATTACATATGTCTTGTCAGCTCATAAAAACGGAGTCACACTTGCATCTCCAGGTGTGGAAAACAAAAGTCCGTGGATAAAATGTTAAAAAGAGCTGCACGTGACCAGAGTGGACAGCCCCCCCCCATGGGCATGTCAGAATTTGCAATGCAAGGATCAGGAAGCCCAGACATTTGGGGGTGTGGACAGTTCACCTGACAACTTACTGCTGTACCTTCTGCTCAAAAAGTGACACTCCAGCTCCACCTGCACCCTCAAATGTTGGGTTCATCTTCCACTTTTCCAAAGAGTTCAAGGGAAATAGTATCTCAGAACTGAAGGTATCCACCCTGTTCCAAAGATCCTATAGCCGGGATGCTTTGGGTGAGGTCATTTCTTTCCAATTCTCTTTTAAGCATTCTGCCATCTGAGTTTCAGCTTTGACTACCCACCAAATGGCCAGGAGCTACTCAACCCGTGGAAATTTAGCACCAGAGAAGGGCTGTGCTCTCTTCTTTCAGACCTAGTCTTGGAGACAGATGACTTCGCAGGTCTCCCTGGCTCAGGACCCCCGGTTGTCGCCTGTTGAGGACTGGGTTCCTCCTCCCCAATTCCCCTCGGTCAGGTAAGGTTTCCTTTACACTTTGCCCACATTTTCCTGTGTTACTTAACCCGTGGCCACAAAAGAACAGTCCAATCATTCAGTCTATTTTTGAGTGTCTAAAACCAGCTAAAAACAAAAGTTTTGAGGTTGACAGCAAAAAAGAGAAAACGAGATAAAGCAGAAATTTTTCGAGAGTTTTGTAGCCACGTTCTGAGTAAGAACGGCAGAACTGTTTGCAGTTCAGACTTCAGAGGAGAACACTGGGTAGAGAAGGGAGCGGAATTTCTGCCTTACTCCGTTTCCAAGAGCAAAGGTCCTGTAGAAGGAAGATGAACATATAAGAACGCACGGGTAATAACGTTTGGGGAGCTACGTGCTGATGAACTAAGTGGAGGTCAAGTAGAGTCTGATATTCAGATAGGCTGTCATTTCAAAATAGAACTTAAGGACCAGACCAATCAGCACTCTGTGGTCACTGTTTCTTACTATTTCTGTAACAAATGATGAGATACAACCCCAGCCCGTGGCCCCTCTCTGGAAAGCACAGCCCTGTTCACCCCTCGAGAGAGAGCTAACTCTTGCTCCTACTTCCCATTAAAGACTGAGCCCCTTAGTGGGTCCACGCCGCTCCATATTCGTTTCCTGACTGAAGCTGCGAGCTTCAGCGGCGAACAGCCACGTGGCCGGCCCGCGTGTCGCCTGGGCTCCCGCCTCCTTCTTGGGACTGTCGGCAGCCAAGACCCTTGGTCCAGCCCAGGAAGGGGGACTGCTGAGCTGACGGTTCTCGGTTCTCGCCTGGAACCTTGGGGCAGGCAGATTTCAGCCTGTTCAGGGAACCCGAGAATGAGGCGCACAGCTCGGCGCCCCACTCATCTTTCCTGAGCTCGGACTGCTGCCCTTGGCCTTTGGTTTGCTTTACAGTGTAAGCGATGAAGGTGAAACGGTCATTTCACTCAAACTCGCCCCCAGTCAGAAGCAAGTACCGAACTGCAGAGGCTTCCCTCCCTGCTCACCAACTTTGCTGCTTGCAGTTTACCAGCATCTGCGCGCGCACCCTGTTCGAGGCTCTTCGCTCTATTTGGTGGAAAGGCTTAACATCCACAGGCGTCCAAGTTATTGGAATGCGTTTGGGGCGCTGGCAGCTCTACTGTACGCCTGACCTCCCAGCCAGGGGAGCTGGGCGTGGGCACTCAGGGCAGACAGCCGTGAGCCCAGGCGCTGGGCATCCCCAGCTCACCCACGCTCGCGCTGCCCTCCCAAGATCGCCGCTGGGGCCTAATCAGAGACTGAGCTGGGGACGAGCCAGCCACGCCACAGAGACCTCCACCTTGGGTTGGCATCGCTAAGCAGCAGGGCCTTGGCGAGGCGCTGCCCTCCGCCAGCTTTTGTCCAGTCTCCGAGGGCCAGGCTTCCCTGGGCGGGAGAAGGAACTCTGCCTCTCTCTAGCACCTTCGGAGGCGCGGGCCCTGGGCTGCAGCGGGGCTTGAGCTCGGGTCACGATGGAGGAAAAAGGAGGGCCCAGTGGCTTCCCGGCGAGGAGGGAGGCACAGGCTGGGCCGCGCACCCACGGCCCCGGCGGCGCGGCCACGTCTTCGGAAACGCCCTGGACCTCGGCCCGGCCGCCCGGCGCAGCCCTGGGGACCCTGGCCGTGAGGGCTCCGAGGGTGACTTTCCGTGCCAGCCCGTTCGGCCCCTGCAATCCCTTTAAACTGGCCCGGGGACCTAGAGGTATGAGACGGGACGAGACCGGACCCACGGCGTGGACCCCGCCGCCGCCGCCACAGCCCTGCGCGCGGGACGACGCGGGCCCGGCCGTCCCGGTCCCCGCGGCCGCTCCCGGCGCTCGCTCGGGTGCGGGGCGCTGCGCGGCGGGCGCGGAAGGAAATCGGCCCGCGCCGCGCGGGAAGGGGCGGGCGGCGAGGGGGCGGGCGGAGGGCGGCCGCGGCCCGCGGCTTTGAACGGCTCGGAGGAGGAATTGTTGGACCCCGAGGAGGGGGGCGGGGAGGGGGCTGGAAGCGGAAACTTTCCTATAAAACTTGGAAAAGTCCCTCCTCCCCGCGTCAGGCCAATGACACCGCCGCCCCCAGCTTTCCGCCCGCACGGAGGTATAAGAGTCGCCAAGCCCGCAGCCTGCGCCCAGCTCCCGGACACCTCGCGGGCTCGCCAGCGCCGGCAGCGCTTCCCGGAGGCCGCGCGGGGCGGGCGAGCGAGCGTGCGGCCGCCGCGCGCCCTCTTTTTGGACCTCGGGGCCCTCCGCCGCGGCCGCGTCCCTCCCCCGGCGCCGCCCCGCCGCGCGCGCCCTCCCCGCGGGGTCCTCCCGCCCGCCGCCCGCGCCCGCGCCCGCTCCCGCTCGGGCCGCTCCGCCCGGCCGGCGCCGCGCGCGGAGGAGGCTGGCGGGCTGAGGCGCGCCGCTCCGCTCCCCGTGCCCCGGCCCGCGAGGCCGCTCGGCGCCGCCCGCGAGATGATGCAGGACGTGTCCAGCTCGCCAGTCTCGCCGGCCGACGACAGCCTGAGCAACAGCGAGGAGGAGCCGGACCGGCAGCAGGCGCCGAGCGGCAAGCGCGGGGCGCGCAAGCGGCGCAGCAGCAGGCGCAGCGCGGGCGGCGGCGCGGGCCCCGGCGGGGCGGCGGGCGCGGGCGGCGGCGGCGGCGAGGAGCCGGGCAGCCCGGCGCAGGGCAAGCGCGGCAAGAAGTCTGCGGGCGGCGGCGGCGGCGGCGGCGCGGGCGGCGGCGGCAGCAGCAGCGGCGGCGGGAGCCCGCAGTCCTACGAGGAGCTGCAGACGCAGCGGGTCATGGCCAACGTGCGGGAGCGCCAGCGCACGCAGTCGCTGAACGAGGCGTTCGCCGCGCTGCGCAAGATCATCCCCACGCTGCCCTCGGACAAGCTGAGCAAGATCCAGACCCTCAAGCTGGCGGCCAGGTACATCGACTTCCTCTATCAGGTCCTCCAGAGCGACGAGCTGGACTCCAAGATGGCAAGCTGCAGCTATGTGGCCCACGAGCGGCTCAGCTACGCCTTCTCGGTCTGGAGGATGGAGGGGGCCTGGTCCATGTCCGCGTCCCACTAGCAGGCGGCGCTCCCCACCCCTCGGCAGGGCCGGAGACCTAGGTAAGGACCGCGCTTCTGCGCCGCTCAGGTGGCGGGCGGGCGGACGGACGGACGGGGCGCGGTGGCAGGCCGCCTGGCCGCGCTCCTCTCCCCACGGTTCTCCTGGCCCTGTCACCGAACCGGGCGCCGCTGCGGCGTTCCGCCCGCGTCCCCGGGAGCTTTTCGGTCCCCTCGAGGGAGCGAGGTCCCCCGGAGGATGCGCCGGGGCAGGGTGTGCGTGTGCGTGAGTGTGCGTGACACACAGGAGGGAGGACCGAGGAGGACTCCAGGGTCAAGAGGAAGGACGGTTTTGCCAAGACCTCCCTTTCTTTGGGCTTTAACATTTCGTTCTTCTTAAAACAAATGTTTCCAAATTCCACCTCCTCCTTTCCGCCCACCCACTTCCTCTGGCCCTCGGGCTGAAATCCTTCCAGGTTGTTCCCACGTAATTTCTCGGCGGTGGTGATAACAGGGCTCACTTAGTCTTAGAGAACAGCCGCAGAGACCTAAACGGTAACCAACGTTCCCCCTGTCTGGGTTTTTGCAGATGACATTGTTTCCAGAGAAGGAGAAAATGGACAGTCTAGAGACCCTGGAGCTGGATAACTAAACATAAATACACACGCCAAAGGTTTTCATGGGAATTAGAAGAGCAGAACCCAAATACAAAGAACAGGGCGTGGGGCGCACTTTTAAAAGCGAGAGCGAGACAGGCCCCTGGACAGGGATTTCCAGACGGGCAGCGGCACCATCCTCCACATTCTGATAGAAGTCTGAACAGTTGTTTGTGTTCCTTTATGTTTTTTTTTTTGACGAAGAATGTTTTTATTTTTATTTTTTCACGCATGCATTCTCAAGAGGTCGTGCCAATCAGCCAATGAAAGGAAAGGCATCATTATGGATTTTCTCCATTTTAAAGTGGTAATAACCAGAGGAGTTTTAAGAACAACTTTAAAAATAAAGATAACGGGATCAAACTGGCCTGCAAAATCGGAGTCAGTTAATTCCTTTTTCTGTTCTTCCTCTGAGGGAAAAAAAAAAACTTAAAATACAAAAAACAACATTCTATTTATTTATTGATGACCCATGGTAAAATGCAAATAGATCCGGTGTCTAAATGCATTCATATTTTTATGATTGTTTTGTAAATATCTTTGTATATTATTTTTCTGCAATAAATAAATATGATTGAAAATTTTAAGAACCTTAGAGTTTGGTCTATATTTTTAAAGCTCAGGATTAAATTGGTGGTAAATACCTGCTTGTTTAACTCTGGAGGAACCCAGGAGGGAGCGGGCACTAATATAAACAAAGCAGGGAAAAACTCAAATAAACCAGCTACTGACAGGCACAGGCATGTTATTTTAAAAGACAGCTTTATTATTATTCTTTGGTGTTCAGCGGGACTTAACAGCATCTCTCCTTCAACTCTTACCAAGTTCCCCAGCAGAAAACTTTTAACGAATTTGCTATTCAACTCTCTTGTTTATAATTTGAATAAGTAGCTTTAAAATATTGAAATAATCAGTTTGAAACCAGCACTATTTTTACTTGTTCCTAAGTATTTGTGGCATTCCCCCTGTTCTCTGTGAGTTCCTAAATAGGCTCATTTCGGGGACAAGACAATGTGGCAGTGAAAATTATCTCTACACGTATAAATGAATACGAATGTGTGGAAAATGTTTAATGCAGTTGGAAAAAGATACTCATTTCTAGTTTGTTTAATGCTGCTTTCATGAACGAGTGTAACATTCAGTGTCATGTTTACTGAAGAAAATATTCTTGATGCCAGCTGAGAAGCATGCTCCTATTTTTCCATAAAGAATGGATAGCTGTGGAATAAACACGCATTGTCTAGTGTCTGGTAACTTTTAGAACAGTTACTGTTTTAAATGCTACAGCTGTTCAGTTTCAAGTGGGCTCTTCAGTGAATATATTTTGTCCAAAAGTATACACACTGTTTCCCTGAAGACACACACAATCTGATGATGTAAAACAATCAGAAGTACAAATGGTTCTTGATTTTTATTCATTCTAATTATTTCTGAGCCGATAACACGTTGGCATTTATAAATAATATCATTAAAGGTAGTGGCTTTTATCAAACTTCGTTACTTTTTTCACATTCGCTTGAGTGACTTCAAGTGTAATGAGGGAGTCTTTCAAACCAGACAGTTGGTACCCAAATAAGTGCATGTATCCACACAGGCTGGGCTGGCTGAGCTCAGGTGGAGGTTACCTTACTGCCTGAAGGGTTTTATTTTTCTCTTCCCAGACCACAGAACAATGCTGACATGACAGTACTGTAAATTTATTATTTTGAATATTTTCAACCATATTTTACAGTAAAGAGCCTGCAGCATTTACTTGCAAGATTAATGAAGGGTTGGGGAAATATTTTACCAGCTACTGAACAGAGAAGGGGATTGTGGTTGTATATATGGTGTGTGGGTGTGTGTGTGTGTCCTTTGTGTGTAGAAGGTAGAAATGCCACAGTCCCATAGAGGGGTAAAGGAAAGTATCAAAATGGGAATCTTCTCTTGTATCATCCAACCACTTCCATTTTCTAAATTGTTGATGGGGGGGATCTTGTTCACTAGTTTGGTCTGACTATTTGATATTTCAGATTTCTTGAGCTACATCAGAATGGAGCTGACCATTGTTGCTGAGAAGGTAAACACTATTTTAACTCTGGATGTAAAAACTAGATGTTTCAGAGAAAGGTAGTCTTCCATTTGCCTTTTTTCCTTAATGCTTTACTTTTTCCACCTTTTTTTTCATATGAGGAAACTGAAGAAAAAGCAGGTGTCCCATTTATACTCAGTAATACTGAATACAAGATACCGGGAAATATTTTCCTCTAGGTTTTCACAGAAATAAATAAACGAACAAAAAGTGGTGAATAGTTTTACTTTGAGGAAACTTCACGGTGGAAAATATTAACTACTCAAATATAATTTTTATATTGCAAATTCTATAGTCTTGCTTCTTACTTATATGACATAAAATGCCCAACATTTTTTAGAACACACATAAAGCCCCTGTCGTCTTCTCCACCAGTACTTCTCATTTTTCCTCTTTTTGTTTTATTTTTGCTGGCTGCATTTGTTTAAAAGATTCATTCATACCTGTTCTGTCACTGAGAAGTTAAATCTTTCCCTTTAGTTAGGTGTTTCGACTCGAGTCTTCCCTTTTCAACCAGAATGCGTTTGCTAGGGGAAAGTATTGTAGTCAGTGGTCTTGGATGAATCCTAAAATGTTGACTAAGTTGTTTCCTTTACTGTGCAAATCATTATTCTGTTTTTGTTTCTATCTGATTCATAGCCTTGAGTCATAAGAAAGCAGTAAGGTTTTGTTCCCATGTATTTCCCCTTTTCGTGCATATCCACGCTGACCACATGCAGAGATAATCGTTCTCATTTGTGCACAGTTGCAGGTACCCTCCCCGAAGTAGAACAGACTACTAATAAAATAACATCAAGTAGCAGAAACTCACACGCCTTGTGTAGCTTTTCCCCACATTCAACAAAGGCACCAGCTTCTTGCCCCTTTGCTCTTCTGGCTGATATTCATAATGGAGCTTTTTAAGGGACACTTGGCCTCTTGCAAAAAAGTAGAGCATTTTGCACATTCCACGGTTTGGCAAAGTCAGAACTAGTTATTTTCTCTAGACCAGTATCAAGTTCTTCTCAGGCATATGATTTCACTTGAAGTCCTGCCCAGGAATCCTTCAAAGTGAGCGTTTGTCCCGCTCTCATGATGTCAGGCGGTTTTCCCTGCATCTGTAATTTGAAGAAAAACAAACAAACCTGTGGAGAACAAACGCCACGGAAACCCAAACAGAACTCGGTGGGGAGCGAGGGTCTCACCTGCGGTGGGCGCAGGAGAGGGGCGCGGACCCCGGCACCCCTGCGTGGGTGGCGGGCCGGCTGCACCTTGGAGAGGCTGACACTGTCCGTGCCCTCTTCTGATGGCGTGCACCCACTCCCGTCCTGCTCTGGACGTTGTTTGGAGGCTGTGGCGCCAAGTATCAGCGGTAGCAGGGGGCGCAGCAAGCAGCAAATTCAGGCTAAGGCCCAACCTCAAATTTCCAGAGACAGGCCCCGCATGAGCGACAAACGGGTCAGAAAGGGGATCCCCGGGGGCCGCTTTTGCAGAATTTTCTGCTTATGTGTCATCAAGGCTGCCCCGCCCCCTGCACCAGCGAAAGTGGAAGGAACTCGCAATGGCAAAATGGAAGGAGAAATCGACTTCGTAACATCTCAAAGTTGGCCACACCACTGTTTCCCAGAAAACTACTGACTCTTCTTGTAAATTGAGCCCTGGAAAATGCTAACAGAAGGATGACTAATTTTCTTTATTTACTCAACAGCAAAAGATAGAGCTAGTCAACAGGGCATGGCATACATGCCATTCGACTTTGTCGCCAGGCCCCAGGACTGTGAGCCACTGAATGTTCTTAGCGAATCAAAGCACGTGTCCTTTGAAGAAGGTGTGGAATTGGAGTTTAAGGCATGTATGGAATTCCCAGATGTCTATAAAGTAAGAAGGAGCATGTGGCAGGTCACTGGAAGGTGGGGCAGGTTAAAATCACTGGCTCAAAGGTTCCAGCTTTATATTCTCCCCCTTTATAAAGGCCAGCGAGATAATCCTTGGGGAGAGGTTGGGATGGGATCATAATAAATATTCATCTTCTTGCACCAGAGTCATAGTAACCATGGTGAGTAGCACATGGTCAGAAAACCTCAAAGAAAACACTCAATTACAACCGAGATTTCGTGGGCTCCTTGCAACAAGATCGTTCCGGGTTTGCTTTAGTTGAGGGCCTCCAAGGGGCTTCTTTCTTGTTTACGTGGACTATTTTCTTTGCCTCCCCCCCCCCGCAAGTTTGTGAATGTATACTTCTCATTGTGCGTGCAACCTAGGCTGAAGCCGGGGGAGCAAAAGTCCAGATTTGGAAAAGAAAAAACAATTCTGAAAGCATTCGTTCCAGAAAGTGGCCTTTGGGGGGAAGGGAGACTGCGAGTCAGTGAAATTAAATTTCTGTAAAACATGCAGTTTAAACATCTACCAGACAGAGGGAAAGCTCAGTGAAAAGACAGCCATCAAAAATCATCTTCTCTCCTTTTCCATTTCACTGAGGAAGGTACGTACAGACTGAGAAGCAAACGTGAGTTTGAGTGTTGATTATTAGCTAGCTTTTGTTTTGTTTGGGGCTGGAGCCTGAATCCAAATACTGCTTTTTTCTTGGATTCACGATGCTGCCTTTATTGACCTGCACAATCCAAGCAGAGGCGAGGCGGACACCTCGGGGATCGGCTAAAGCAAGTGGCCTGGGCAAAGCTTGGCACGGAGAGGAGGGCGATGTCGGGGGAGGTTGGAGTCAGAGCAGAGACTCCAAAAAAGTTACCGCCGGAGGGGGAAAGGGGTGCGCCCCGTGACACAAGTGTAACAAGTGAAAAGTTAGGCAGGTACCTGAAGGAAGTTTATCTTGCCCAGATGTTAAGGCTTTTTTCTGAAATGTCACGTGAATAGAACAGATGTTTAACTTGCAAATAGAGCCACGCCTATAAATGCAAGAAAGGCAAATGCTTGGAGGGAAATCCAGGCATCAATCACCAGCCTCCTTTTCTACCTATTTATTCCTTTAAGTATTTGCTTCCAGAGAGCGAAGGTGCTTCTTAAATGAGGTGGATCTTCCTGAGGAAGTCACCGTTTCATCCCTAACCCGGAGCCCGAATCCCGCTAGATGCTAGGCGCAGGGGGGTGTGGGGTGTGGGTGTGAGGGTTGGGTAAGGGGGCTTATTTTGCCCCCTGCCCTCCCGTTTTCCTTCTCCACGTTCCCCATCCCCCAAGCCGCTCCCTGCTTCTGGAAAGACTTTTGATCCTGGGAAAAGTATCGGATCTCGGTTTGGAAAAGCTGAAACTAATCAATTGCCTTCTTGAAGGGGCAGAGAGTGATAAGAAGACTGGAGGAATGCCAGGCCTGACAGACCCTAAACCTCCAAGATGCTTAGACGGGCTGAAAGATGAGCGGGGATTCCTCCCTCCCGGGGTGGGGAGCCAGCCCTCCTGAGTCCAAAGGGAAAGGCTTTTTTTACCAAGAGATGTGACTGGTTTGATTGAAAAGGATTTTTAAAAATGACTTGTACACATAAGAGACACCCCACCACGGAAGAAAGAAGCTCAGCTTATAAACAAAATTAAAATGAATTAGAATTCACCCAGCTGTGGAGAAAGCACCCAATTCCTTTCTGTCTATTTAAGAAAGACATTCATAAAGGTTATTGTGACTATTAACACGTGGTGTAGGCCTGGGTTTCTGCACTCAATGAGGTTTTACATATTTGTCACCCGTATGTTAAGACAATGTATTGAATGAATTGTACTGTGGCTGTTCTTTCAAATGCAACACTATCTCCAAATCTCTATTACATTGACATTGCATCTGATTTATGGTATTCTGTAGCCATCCTTGTAGCTCTCTACTTTAAACAAAAGGTAAAAGGGTGTTTTCTTGCACAATATTAAATTCAATTTTATGTCAGGGTTTATCTTCTTAGAATTTCCTACAGGCATGGGCAGAATTGGAATTCATTTTGAGTGATCACAGTAGCTTTTTAAGCGTTGTCAATTTTTTTAAGTGCCCAGGACCAAATAAACAGATAGGTTCTTTCTCTCTATGGCATTTAATTTCAACAACCCTCAGCCATACTAAGCTTTATTTATTGCCTTTGGGTGCATGTCATGTGTTGATAACACCCAAAGCATCCAAGATGCTGTTACAGCAGTCAGATCCTCCCTTTCTGAGTTTGCCTGGCCTTCAAGGAGTTGGATTAAATGCCACATCACAAGGATAAACCTTACTCTGGAGATTGCTGTACCACCCACCACATTCTATACATAATACTGGACTGGAGTCCGCCTTTCTCGTCCCATTTTTGTTTCTGAAACATAGTATCAATCAACATATTATGACTCTTGTTGGATTTGAACTTGCAGCAGAGATGTCTCCCTACTGTGACTTTAGCAGTGACATCGCATCCTTCAGAAAGGCCTGCAGATGCACTCCTAATGGAGTCAGCGCTCCAGTCCTGGGGCAGACTCCTGTCTTCCAAAACAGTATTCTTTAAAATGTTCTTATAAATCCACTTTTCACTTTATGACAGAAGGAAATTTCGTTTAGCCTTTTGCAAAGGTTGTCTCTCACCTCATTCCACTCCTGACTGCTCTTGCTACCTCCCATCCACGCACACCCTTTAAAACTTCTAACTGTGTCCCATGGAAGAGAGACCGGGAGCAGAGAATCCTTCTTCCTCTTTCTTCTCTCCTGGCCTGACTGAATGAAACTTAAAACACATCTCATAGATCAGTTTTCCTCCTCTGATGTTAGGCACAGTCCACGACCCAGATTTTCAAATAGCCCAGGCTGGAGTCTGCACTGTTTAGTCCAGCCAGCTATTAAATGTCCCCTGGCTAAATCAAGAGTATGAGAAGGACTCTGTGCAGGGATATGACACCGAGGGCAGTTTGGTGCAGGGAGAAGGGGAGGTGAGGAGGGGGCGAGCAGCTCCAGGGAGTCTTTGATTTGGAAAACCCTGTTTTTAGAACTGTTAGAGCAATGGCAAAGCTACGAAACATGAAAGAACAATTCTTTGTTCCAGGGTATGGTTTTAATGAAATACTACTAACACACACACACACATACGCACACGCACACACACAACCTATCAATAATCACTTCAGAAATTCCGCTTTTCCTTTACCTATTAGGCACTAGGAGGGTCCGTAATGTGATCTCCTCCCTCTCCCCTTTCCTGCCGCTTCGGGGTCTCCCCAGTTAAACTGTAATGGTTCTTCTGATGAGCCGCGGGCTGAGGGTGCCCTGCCATCCCGGCTCCCTGCCCGCCTTCTCTGTAGGGCGCCAGGCCTGCGGGATTTGGCTGCGCGCGGCCTCGGTTTCCCCCTTCCGAAGCCGGCCGTCCGCACCTCGGGAGCCAGCTCTCCGGGTCCCGAGCAGGAGGATCCTGAGAACTCCAGCAAATGTGAAACCGGGCAGAAGGCGTAAGGCGTACGGAGCTCTGCCTGCTTTTGGCTCCCTATTGACCCTGCCCAGCACTTTTTGTTGATTTAAACCACCCGGAGGGATCGCAACCTAGATAGCAAACGGGGCTGGGGGCAGGGAGGGGAGCGTCGGGCAGGGGGTGGGGATCGCCGAGGAAAACCACCAGCATGTGGGAGGGGGCAGGCAGCGGGACGGGGCATTTTCGCAGCCGCATCTGTCATCTGTAGCAGTGGACAGATAAAACCGGCCCGGATCAAAGAGGTCGGTTCATAAATCACCCGTAAGAAGCGAGTAAAGGACACGTGTCCAAAAATCTGACCCTGGCGTCCGCGGCCAGGCGCGGTTCCCAGCCCCCTCCGGCCGCGGCCGCGCGGCGCGCAGCTGGGAGAGTGGGGGCCCTGTCCGGGTCCCCCCGCTCCCAGCCGCCCCTCTCCCCGGGTCTCCGCCCGGGACCTGGGACACCCGCCCCGCCGGCCTGTCGGGAGCCTGCGACGCGGCTCTGCGCGGACTCGGGGTCGACCGCGGAAACAGCGGGGAAGGAATACGCGTGTTTGCCTTTCCAAGGCGAGAGAATTGCTCTCGCTAAGTCGGCGGTCTCGCCTCCGGGTCCCCTTTCAATGCCCGGGCCCCGCTCCCGCTCTTTCCCCAGAGCACCCGCAGGTTTGTCAGGTGCGCGGGGCCAGCGGGCCGCGGCGGAGGTCGGGCTCGTGGCGCGCGGTGGGCCGGGCGGCGCGCTGGGTTCCGGGCTTCCGCGTCCGGGCGGTCGGCGCTCACAGCCGCGGGGCGGAAATATCTAAGGCCGATCGCTGTCCTCTGCCCTAGCACTGAGGGGACCCTCGTTCCGCCCCCCGCTTCCCAAGCCCCGGTCTCTGCCGCACCTGCTTCCTCTGGTTGCAGACACAGGCGAAAGCAGGGTTCAGCCGAGCGAGCGGGGCCAGCTGTGCTCGGACCCAGCCTCGCGCGCTGGGCGGCTTTGGAAGCGCGGAGCCCCTCCGTCTCCAAAAGACATTTGACAATGCTAGGGAAGTTTGTGGATCTGTGTGGGGTGTGTTCATTGACAAATGCCCCTTCTTACCCTGGCTCTTCTGCTCGGGGTCGCATCCTACAGATAAGTAGGATTTTGCATATAATAGGTGTTTATGATTCCTGGAACTGCTCTTTGATCTAGGATTTGAGGGGTGGAGTGGCTAAGGGGTCTCTAGACGCTTGTCTGATTTGAATGCTTTTCAGAATGATTTATGGCAAAAGGCTCATTTCTGACACTTCCAGATGCCAAAGCTCTTACCTTCCTGGAAGGGATGAGGGAAACCTGCTTCCAATAGCCGTGCGGATGGGAACCCGCGTCTGAACGCGCCTGCCTGTCATTGCAAACTGACAGTGTGCACGGCCTCCTTCCAGAGCAGCCAACCTTCCCCGCCTGCTCGTGAAGGAGGAGGGAGGGATGTGCTTTAGAATGACGAAGCTACGGAGGGAAACAGAGTCATCCTCCTGCAAATTCAGGCTCTTCCAGTAGGTTTATTTTGTGCAATTAACCACCTGCTCTGGTTGGTGGTTTGGCTAGTGCGGTTTGACCCCCGAACCCCCGCGTGAAGCGGAGCAGGAATAAGTCCTCCGCTGGGACCCTGGGTGGTTTCAGCCTCCAGCCTTAACCTCTGGCCGTGGAGTGGATCGCAGTCCTGGTTCCCGCGGGGCGGAGGCTCGGGCAGCTTTCAGAAGCTGCCCGCGCTTCCCGGGGAGGAGGCAGTGTCTTTCCGAAAGCTCCCTCCAAGCACAGGACAGCGAGGCGAGGCCAGGAAAAATAACCCTCCCGACGCAATTGCTAGGAGCTCCACCGTGAAGCTGAAAAGCTGAAATGTGTGCCGCGGCAGGGGGCAGGTCAGACAGGGCGGGCGCTAGCGTGATTTTAGGGGACCCCTAGGGCCGGCCGAGCTGTGAGAACGCGCTGAAGGCATTTGTAACCTGAAGCTAAAGGTGGGCCCGACCCACAGTAGCCTCCAGCAGACGCTTTTCCCAAAGGAAACGAAGTTTTCCAGACATTTCTTCTCCTTCAAAATATAACGGATTGGGATAGAATGGGGGGCGGTGTCTTTTCTTCAAAGAGAGAAGGGCAAGGAAGGAAGGACTGTGCTGCGCAGGCCAGGAGACCAGCGGCTAACAGGGCTGAGGCCAGGGCACTGTAGTGTCTGCCCGCTTTTAGCCCTGAGTGACATTCTGGGTCTGTGCTTGGAATCCTCCAATCCTGGGAGTCTGTGACGTTTGGGGAACAGCACCTATACTTCAGGCTTTTTGGGGAGCCTTAGCTGCTTTCAGGTCCTTACCAAGGGAGGAACTCCAGGTTCGGTGCTTCGCATTCTCAGTTGAGGGAAAAAAAAAAAAAGATTTCCAGGGTGATCGAGTAGATTAATTGTCTGAACAAACTTATTTTCTGGGGATCTAGGTTGCCTCATCCTTCAGAACATTCTACAAACAATCAGATCAGAGTTTACTGGTCTGTGTAGAAACAATCCTGATTTGATAAGCTTAATCATATGACAAAAAGTATACTGATCATTCCCTCCTCTCCCTTAAAGAGCAGCCACGTCCGCCCCCTCCCCCGAGTTTGACCACTACATCAAAAGACTTGGGTCACCTCTTGTTTTTTCTGCATGTATATATTTAAGAGCATAAAAATATTAAATAAAAAGCTTTCCCAACTTCAAACCTATCGAATGTTTAACAGCTGAAGGATATTCATCTTTAGGAGGCAGGCCAAAATGTCAATAAAAATTTAATTATTTCTGAAACATATGGGAGCACTTACAAGCCCTAAAATGTGATATTAAGTATTGATATTGAGAGGAAACCTTACAATATACTTTCATATTTGCTGGTCAAGACCTTATACCCTCAAAAGTTTCCACAAGCCACAGAAAATTTTATTCTTCCTGACAGGGTTTCTAAAGCTTGCATGACACACAGGTTGGTGGCCCAAGGGGTCACCTATAGTCTGTGTAAAGAGAAATTAATTTTGAACTCCTATGTGTTTGATGTTTGTCTTCTGTAGAAAATTGTGTTATCTATGATAACAAATATTATTACAATGTGAAATTGGGGTGCGGGTGGATATGTTGCTGTGGCCACTTTTGCTGGCAGCTAACACAATCTGCCTTCCGAAATGCTTCATCCAAATATTCTTCCCAACCTATAATTTTGCCAGGCTGTGAGATGTAAAGATATTGTAAAGTGACGCTGGTGTTATTTTTTAAGTTGGCCGTGATGAGCGAGACTGATGATGTGTGATTTGGAATAACCCCCAACGTATAAGAAGGGTCTTTTGATAGCTACTTCTTCTACTTACAAGTGCCAGTTTTTCGTGTATAGCTTCCAGAAGACTTGATTTTTTTTTTAACTTGGCATTCAAAACCCAACTGCTGAACTGCAGATCAGCCTCAGACCACCTGCTCCTTTGGAAGATTCCTCTGAAAAACCAGGAGAATTGGTTTGCCCGCTTTGTCCTTATTTCCATTTTCCCTGTTCTCTTTACAACACCTTC
Source organism: Dinomys branickii (assembly GCA_004027595.1). NCBI lineage: Eukaryota > Metazoa > Chordata > Mammalia > Rodentia > Dinomyidae > Dinomys > Dinomys branickii. Next base: position 39,649 of record PVLD010007899.1, on the reverse strand, counting down.
AAAATTGATTTGAGTACCTGGTAATCTTTCTCCCCAAACAAATGGTTCCCAGCATTAACACCCGTGTGCTGGGCATTGACACACCTTTTCTGATCTATTATCACTAAGCCCTCAGCCCTGGCACAGAGTTTCTGTTTCTCTCAATGCTTAAATGTGTTTAATTCAGCCATTGAGTTTGCAGGAAGGACTTGAAGCCCAGTGTGTTTGATTTGAGATTTCAGCCCAAGACTAGCCTAAAGCTAATCTGACCTAGACCAGTCTCTTCCCTCTACTTGGAAGTATGGTGTTTAGATTGTAAGCGAGATAGTGTACTCAAGAATTGGCCTAGGTAGCAGAGTTGTTGAGCAACTGTCTCCCCAGGCTCAGTTTTATGGCAAACTGTTAGATAACAAAGCAGATAATGAGACAAAAACTACCTTTTAATAAATGATACTGAACCCTACTCCACGCATCTACTTAAAACTTGCTAAATGGTGTCAGCCAGGAAACTATCACTACTTCACTAGTATATCTTTTCATAGCCTAAGATTGAAAATGAATTTAAAAATTGCAATTAAAAAATTACACTTGTGATCTTTTGAATACCTGTACATTTTGCATACTTTTGATTTTATTTGAATCTTTACAGTTCCTGCTACAAAGCTTTGCTTGTACAGACACACTGCCACTATCTTTTTTGCCTTTTAGAAAGATAATTACCACTTAAAACACGCTTATGAATTAAAGAATGATAGAAAAGGAAAGATAAGTTAGGTAGCATGTGCAAAGCTTGTTGATTGGGCAATAAGCAGGAGTGCAGCTTGCCCCATGGAGCGATTATGGGATGAGGCAGAGCAAGTGGTGTTTCTTACCACAGGCAAATGCTCCCAGAGGCCCTTTCATTCTGTAATCTGTGGTGCCGTTATTCCATCTGGCATACTCTCCCAGTAGCTTTTCATGAGTTACTGATACAAAGAATAAAGTACAGTCACATTCTGGGTAGTACAGTTCAGAAAAAATGACCTGGGTAAAGTGTGTGTATGTGGACTTCTTCAAGTACACAGACAAGTGATTCTCATTTATCCTGTAAAATGATTTATTCAGTTATCTGCCTGTACAGAGAGTTAAAAATCATCCAGATCAGCAGAAGCAATTTCGAAGTGTTCACTCTTCCCCAAACATTCTTCTCCAAGTGACAGGCTGTGTGGGTGGCCACTATGACACTGTTTTCAGTTAAACAAATGAATGATTATTCAGTCAACAAACTTTGCTTGGAGGTCTAGCTAGGGTCGGTAGGTATGCAGAGATGACCGAGTGGAGCTCATGAGACTGAAGGAGAATCTTCTTATTACAGAAATCTGGCTTCACTGAGAACATTTGCTTCATGTGCCCGAGAGTTTCCTTAAGTAGTGAGTCTTTCCCAGTATTCTTTTGATAGTTTGGGGTGGTGCGAAAAATTAGGGATGTAATACCTGTGGAAGAAGTGGAGAGAAATTCCTCTACACCAGCATTCTGAGAGTATAAACTTTACAAAAGAAAGACTAGAAGTGAGACCAAGAACATTGTATTTTGCATTTGCTATTTCATTTTTTCCTCCATCTGTACCAACATCCTATAAGTTGAGAGTCACTTGCAAGACTGTCTGCTCTTAGTACACAGGTCCCTCTGCAGCATGCTGAGATAATCCCAGCACCTTGTTAGCACCAGCACATGGCACTGCTGTTAATCTGAACTAATATCACCTTTACACGAATGGAGAAACTAAGCAGAGATAACCAAAATCTACACTTAAAAAACCCCCCTGAAAAATGAGCGCACTACAATTTATATTGGGAATGAAAGCCCAAATAAACACAAAAGATGTTCAGAAGACATTTATTAAGACACCGTGATTCAAGTAGTTACTCTCTCTTAAGTATATTAGAGGTAAAATAGCTCTGACACTAGCTGCCCTTTGCCTTTTGTGAATAAAGGAAAGGACCCTTTTTCATTGATGGCCTAAGCCTCAGAGCAGGGCTTATTTCAGCTCCCTCTGCACCAGACACCAAGGGCCCTTGTTCAGGGAACATCCTCATAACAACATGTGGCAGGGTTGGCATCCCAAAAGCAATAATTGTTAAGTATAATAAAAAAATTTGGCTGGCTTATTTCCTGTGCATTTTTAGAAACCACTTGGTTTCTATGAAAGCTCCAAGTGGGCTGTCCGCACAGACTGGGCCAGCTGTCGAGAAGTGCACTCCTGATCTAGCCAATTAGAGATTCGTTTTCATATACTCCTGCGCTGCACATAGCTGGCCATTGCTCCATGAGCCCATAAAGAGAGGAACTGTTGATAACTAAATAGGGTGCATCATTCAGTATCCACCTCAAAGCCGAAACTTCCAGTTACTTGTTTACAGGCTACATGTACATATTATTGCAAAGCCAGGAATGGTGGCTTAGAGGCTGAAATGTAATTGATTGTGAATTGAAAAGAAGCATTTGAAAAAGATTTTCAGTGTGACATGATTAGTGTGGATGAAGCAAGCTGCTTCTCCACCCTCATCCCTCTCCTGCTTCCCCACTCACTCCCGGCATGCGGTGAGTGAGTGTAATCTAAGGCAGGTGGTCCCGCGTAGTGTGCTCACCACAGAGGATGAGAGTATGTGCATTCGATACCCTGACTGCTGCTCTTCAATACACTTTAAATAGACTCTGACTATTATTTGGCTTTCGGCTATTGCAGTTATTTTCACTTTCTTTCAAAGACTTTTCTCTCGCATTTTGTCATTTTCCACATACTAAAATGGAACCCCTGTCCAACAGCACCAGATAGAGGGTTTATCTATGTTGTCATCCAGCTAAATGCAAATGAAATATCAAAGGGAAGCAGAGAGTACCACAATATTTGGCTCTTGAATGCTGACAGAAAATGCATGCATTTTTCTTTGCCTAGGTAATAACAACATTTTATTTTTATATAAAGCCTTTCATCTGAGAATCTCAAAGGCCTTCAAGATGTCGTTTGGGTCTGGCGTTCCTCAGTTGGCTGCCCTTTGTCTCTTTGAGTAAGGAAATATTGCTGTTGGATGCAGTTTTATAACCGAGCTCCATTTGGGTATGTGTATTCAGAGGTCCAAGGGCATTGGGTGTTTCTTGAATGGATCAAGCAAATGACCAGTTTTGACATTGTCAAAACAACCCTGGGAGGAAGACAGGTGGCAAAGGTGATTACTGCGTTTGCAGGTAGAGCAGTTGTGACACAGCAGGGTTAAATGACTCACCTGAGGGTGCACAGTGGAGTCTTTGTTACTGGTAGGAACAGAAGCCCATGTAGCAGACTGTCAGCATGGCTCCTTCCCTGACTTCCCATCTGCTGCCTCTTTCACAATGAAAATCTCTTCAGAAATGCACCCTAGTATGGGTAAGGAAAAGACTCCAGTGTGGCGGAGAAAAGAGAACAACTTTGCAAATGTTGAAGATAAAGAGATGTGTCTAAATGAGCCTAAATCTAGAAAGATATTGCTTGAACATAGTGGAAGTGTGGATTTTAAAGTCTGATTCTTTCTAAAGAAGAAAGCATATGTGGAGCTAAGCTAAAGAGCAAAGACATGATGTGAGACATTTTATACATATATATGTATACATATATATATATATATATATATATATATATACACACACACTGTTAAGTGGAACAACACAGAATTGTCAAGCACCAGTTAATAGTAAATTATGTGATGATGCCAAGGAGCGATATTCCCAACTTCAGAGATCTTCAGCATAAAAATAACTTCAGAACTTTATTCCAGTCAGAGTAGCAAATAGAAGGAATATGTAAATTTTTAATAGTAAAGGCAATAATAAAGGAGACTGATTTTCATCTGAGAGTCATTACACGTTTAAAACAAAACAGTGTATTAAACAAAGTCATTTGCTTTTGTTTTGCTTTCCTTTATGTTCAGTCTGAGCTTCTATATTGGAACCTCTCTTTTGTAGTAAAGGATTATTACACATAAGCGGAAAAAAGTTCTGGAACACTTTTAACATTATATATGCTGAAGCTGTCATGAGTCCATTTAATTTATCGTTGTTTCTTAAAAGAAAAGAAAGAATGCTGTTTATGTGTCTTCCTAACTTTGAAAGCTGAGAAATCCTCAAATCCAAGCTCTGTGATTTACAAAGATTAGAAAAAGCTGCTCCACCCATAACACTAGTTTTACCATATCAGAAATAGAAATCTCTCGGTGATGTGCTACGTTCCTTATCTGCGTGTGCTACATTCTTAGCTTGGTGTTGATCTGCTCCAGGAGAAACATGCATAAACAAGCAGGAATAATAATGGAAAAAGTTAAAAAACTTCATTATCTTACTTTGCCTGGATTGGAGAGCCTAGAATCTGCCCTGCATTTTGGCATTAGGAGCCTCTCTGCTCCAGGGAATCACTATTGCTTTGTGCTTTTTCCGAGATGAGGGAAGGGTGAGTGAGGTAATGACTGAGCGACATGAAACAGGGAAAGATACTGAGGAATGCGTCTTGCTTTAATAGATAATCTAAGAATGTGTTTTTGCTTTTTATATTTCTTATATGCGGTCATCAAACCATTTATACTGCCTTTTAAACTGGTCTTCTTGTGGTATTTATCTTGCCTTAATGAAAGTTCCCTTTCTGATGTGTAGTTGAGTTAATTAAAGGTATAAAGGAAAAAAGACTAGTTAGCTCTGCCATTTATTAACTGTGTTATTTAGCCAGTGAAATGAATTTATCTGGGCATCAGGTTCACTGTAATTGGGAAATGGGTTCGATTCTGTTACTGGCACTGTCATTCTGCCATTCTGTGATCTAATATCTTTCATGATGCATCAATAAAATATAATGTAAACATTGTTTTAAATTGAATTGTTATGAATTATTTCTCAGATGACAAGTTTAAATCCATAGAATTGACTAAAATGTTGTTTTCTAAAATTATCATTTAAAGGTTGTAATGTGAAGTTTTATTTTAAAAATACAAAATCTTTTTGAACCTCAGGTTCCTCTAGATAAAAATAAATACTTCAGAATTGAGAACAATAAAAAATATTCACAACTCAATATCGTGTCTTTACTATTGAAAATAATTTTATAATGGTTTTACTTTGCTATTTTCTTGTTAAAAGAAAGTACTTGCTATGAATTGCTTGAATCAAAGATTGTATATCTTCAATTATTCCTAAGATATCTTTACTCATAAATATTTATCTTATTCAATAGCTGATAGCCACTTTATATGCACATGAGAGACAGGTTGTATGTTTATGTAAAGATTGGCATACTTATTCTTAATAATAGAAACGATATAGTGCATGAATGTATTTGGGTAGGAGTCTTTTTAAAAGTATTAATTCATAATTTTTCATAAAAATTTCCAGTTTCACATATGATATCAAAATAACCATTTAAAACTTGAATCTTGTTCTTAGGGTCCACGCTCTGGAGTATTTCTGTTTCTTGTTTTGTTTTGTGGTCACTAACCACAGAGAAATTTGTCTTTTTTACATATGCTGGAAATAATTTACTGCTTTTGGAAATATTAAACCACACACACACACACACACACACACACACACACACACACACAAAACCAGTGGTAAAGAAACATGAGTTTGCCGAAGCCTTCAAACAGCCAGGAAATTGAGAGTTAACGCAGAAGTTCTGACCTGACTCTGTGTCCTACAGCCTTAAAGACCTCTGAAAGATGACAGGTTGTACCCAGCCCACAGATACGTAAAAATTAAAATGAAAACAAAGCAAAAGCAAACACTCCATTGGCAGAGCTATAGTAGGGGAATCCATGGTTAGTGCAATTTATCTGAGGCACTAAAGTTCACATTTACTTAGCAAAAACTCACTACTTCTTGGAAACACCAATTCTTATGTAACCTTCATACATAGATAAAAATTACAGATTCAAAAATTTCTAACATGGCAATACAGTTTTTGATTTGTGGCACAGATGTATTTAATGATGTAGGCTTGATAAAATGATATTCTCACCTGAGTTTTTAAAACTAATATTTATTAGTACAATATGTGCATCTGGCCTATGGCAGAAACAATGGCTTTTAATCCCATCTCTTCTACTGACCTTGCTTAAAAGCCTAGAAATCAAAGCTATTCACTCAGATTTTATCTCAGAAACTAAAATCTCTGGGTGTGTAACTAACATAAAAGGCACTAGTTCAATGATTATAGAAGATACATTTTTCAGTGTTGGTTTTAAACATAATTTTACATATATTCATATAAAAACTAAAATTCAGAAAGTCGGCAAACCACATTTTTATTGATGAAAAGGCATCTAATCTGGTTTGTTGTTATGTCTAGTAAATTTATTAAAATTACACAAACACTTCCTTAAGACCTGAGAGTTGCCAGTTATTTCTATTTTAATATTTATTATTATTTAGTGCAGAAAACATATCTATTTTTTAGTAAAAGCATTTGCACTAAAAGTGGCTTATTTTTAAAGAATTTATTCACTACATTAATTATTATCCAAATTAGGTTTAATTTACTCAAAATATTTTCCTGGATTGAGCCTGATTATCCTTGAGTTATAGATATGGCTTGGATAATTTATTCGAAGTATACCACCACAAAAAAATCATAATATACTTTTCAAAGTACTTCTGTTTCACTGGAGCTTTGTCAAAATAATTAAACTATGATAAGTCATGAATAGCATGTTACTTTATGTAAAGCCGCACTACCTGTATGTGTAAATGGGAAGAAAGGTGATGATATCTAAAAGTGTCAGTTATTAAATAAGCACATTAGAGGTCAGAAAGCTAAAGAGGAGCTTACATGAGTTAGAAGCAGAGATGGCTTAACTTTAATTAACAGGAAGACTAATTTTAGTGTTTGACATGAACTTTACCTTCTCAATAAAATTTTTTTTATTTTAAAGTCTCATCTGTTTTTAAAGTAAATTGACTATAAAAATTGCATGCATTAGGTGACATTTTAAAGAAATATTCCTTTATCAATATACACTTGCACTTATTGAAAACTAGTAATTTGTTTGTAGTTACTAGCTATCTCAGAAAATACTGGTAAAGTAAATATTTAATAATCCATTAGGCTAGGAATTAATTTTTCCTACTTAGAAAAGTATTAATATTTGTATTATAGAAATACTTTCTATGCTGATGGAATGTTTACAGAGTAGTTAAAATTTAAACTCCTGTCTTTATATTTCAGTATAGAGATGTTTAAAATGTTGTGGAATAAAGATTATACAATGAAATATTTCCAGGCCCTGGAGCGTAAGTATAATTTTTCACATTATATAGTCTAAATCACAGATTTGACTGGGTGTGTGTTATACATAAGTAATGAAATTATTACATCTACTTTTTAACATCATTTTCCTCCATAAACATAGAGAGCTCTTTATCAAGGAGGGAAAAGAACACGTGATCAAAAGTTGTCATTTATACACCTCTAAAAATTAAACTTTCAGTTTAAAAATCATAGCTTTACAAATAAGAGCCAGTTTGCTTTTCTAGTCTGGGTTTAAAGAAGGAAATTTGACACATTTACATAGCAAACTTAGTCAATGTTTGGAAACGCTTTGTAGTGGCCAAAAACTGTGCATTTCCTTCTGTTGACTTGATTTTTTCTTCCAATAAAGTAAATTAATAGAAGATGCATCAGACAGGATGATTGCAGATGTGCACATACCACAGTGCTAATTGCTCTTATTTTTTACAGTCCAATCCTGCACATGCTTTAATTTATTTTTGCCTGAGTAAGCTTTTTAGTGAATTAGCAGCACTGTACCACACACTGAATAGTAATATGCTTGCATCACTCAGTTATCTCAGATACATTATTGCCTATGCTCCTAATTTCCTTACCACCCACACCCATCCCTTTCCTCTGTTTGGAAGGCTGATTTGGGTTAGAAAGGGGCCACCAAGCCATTAACTCTAGGCCGTAACTAGCATTGTGCTTAGCGAGCACAACTTATGATCATATCACATTTTAGCTCTTCCACCAGCATTATCCTTCTTTCCTCCAATGCTTTCAAGAGGCAGTAACTCCAAATGCCTCGCATGGAAATGATAAAACTGCCTGTTGTGCCTTTTCTTTGAAGGAGTTCTCCTGCAGAGTATCATATTTAAATAAATTGCCATTGAGTTCAGCAAGCAGTACAATCATGCCTATTGAGGTGGAGTCTTTTGATCATATTTGTAATGCAATCAAGGATCACATGAAAATTCTCGAACAGGCCAGCCTTGCTCTGTGCTAAATAGATGACAGGAGAAAGAGAACATTAATTGCCTTGAATCCCACTGACCTAACAAAACACACCTGTGTCCCATACACTACAGACCCAAAGGTTATGGTTACAGTACACAACCAAAGAAATTCTTTACACTTGACTGATCAATAATTTCAAAGTAGTTGGTGTTTTTTTAAATTACCAAGATGCTGAACTTATGAAAAAGCGTCAAAGATACATGCACAGAAGCACAGCATGTATGTGTTGTTTTATGCAAGGAAATGTACTAGATGGGAGAGATTTAGGCTCTGGGTCCACCTGCATGTTGAGTCACTTCATCTCTCTGCCATGCATCTCCCTTTCCTTCACATCCTAGTTAGGAGGACAGTAGCTGCTTACTTACTGAACCAGTTGTCTTGAGGATCGTAGGAAACGACGGTTAAGAACTTTAGGAGTACAGCACCTTATAAAGGTACAATTCTGCCAACTACTTGAACAGCGTTCTAGTCTCATTATCTCTTTGCAATCATTTTTTACCATATGACTATTCCTGAAAAAACAAAGGGCTGGGATATCATTCACCTACCCAAAATGCAAGGTCACTAGCAAGGAATTGCCTGCTGACAAATTAATTGAGGAAACTTGGGGATACTGTTGAACTCCAACAGATGGATATTAGAAAAAGGCAGCAGATGTGCAAGTGGGAGCTTGTAAAGAATTTCCTGCTGCACTGGTCCAGCATCCCAACTTTCTGAAAGTCTGAAATATGAATGCAAAAGAACTAAGCAATACCACCCCACATCATTTCCTGTGGGTAGACGTTGTTTAGTAACCTGCTGCCCCGCCTACCCTCTCCCTTTTGGAATTTGATAGTGCAAGAAGTGACAGAAGAGAAAAATGGAGAAAGCAAAGAAACATACAAAAAAATGTACCTCTGTCATTTTGGCTGAGATGCTTTCATAAACTTAAAACAAGGTTTAAAATTCTGTATCCTTAACTTGAGTGCAGCATTAGGCAATATGTATGTTATCTCTAACCATTAAAATAACCCACTCTATGATACATATATATATAAAATCCCTATTTTATAAGTAAAAAAATAAATTTCAGAGAGCCTAGAATTCTTCAGTCATCCATTGACAAAGACTGAAATGAAATTCAAATCTGTTCAGTGGAAAAACACCATAACCTCACCCCCGCCCATCTTCTGTAGTCACAATGGCTAATCTAGTAGGGTTGGAGAAACATCACTAATTACACTGTTTTTACATATTCTGCTAGAAACATTTGTCAGAAGGCTACTCTTGCTGCTGGTAAAAAGCAAAATGATCATTTGTTGTAAATACAGTTTGTGGAATTAAACACTGGGTGGTATTTTCCGGAGAGAAAGAAAAGTCATCTATCTTCTCTTTTTTAACTGGTTTTCTCATGACTTGACTTCAACTAACCCTGATAATCAAGACAACGAGGAAAAAATTCACAAGGCCCATGAGTCAGCCCGTTTCAAATTCTCAGCATCAGCATATGGCCTCAAAGCTCGGATGAATTATTTTCACACGGGGTGCATCTTTGACTGTTTATTACAGGGGAGGTGGAAGGAGAGGGAAGCGGTCTGTTTTTGTGTACACTCAGGAATGCAGTTAAATGTCTTTATCCCCAAAGGCAACCTGGCAGCATGGGGCTTAGTACCCGTATTGTTAAAGCTGTGTCTGTTCTCAAGCCTCTAGGATTTTTTAATATTTTAAATATTCTTGTTTCTTCATGTCCCCTCCTTATTCTCTAGAGGAATTGTTTAAATCATATGATTGATCTATTTTGGGGGAGAGATTCTGTTACAAGTCTTCAGCAGGCAGACTTGTTTTCTTTTAACTTCATGATACTTTACATAGGCCCATTTAGTCATCGTCATATAATTTCTATCAATCTACAGTCCCAGTCTCACTTGATATTTTTTAATGCTTTATGAATTTAATATTGTGTTTATTATGGAAAGCCTTTCTTCCCAGCTATGGCATAATAAATTCTAAAAATAAGTTAAATAAAAATTTTCCCTCAATATTTAATTTTAGTGATCGGCTTTTAATATGGGATAGAAAAATATATTTGGAGTGCATGTGTCTTATGATGCATAGAAGGCTTCCAATAAATGGCTGGGGAATGAACTAAAGTGCAGGCCATGCGTCTTATTCACAACCCCAGATCCCACTCTCAGGTGAAGCCCTCATTCTCCAGAGTCAGATATTTTGAATCCAAGTTCCTGTGTGCCGGCTCAGCAGTGTGATGTAGTACGAGGTGTCCCGTCTGTCTATACTGGTTCAGCCTTAGCTAAGTAAGTGAGGTAATCATAATGGTTCCTAGCCCTGGATGGGTGAGCAGATTAAATGGGATTCAATACATGAAACCCTTTGTGGCCCTAACAGCAATTTAATCTTGTTTTAATAGTTACCATCATCTCATAAAAAATTCTTCTTTAGCTTTCTAATACTGTGAATACTACAAACTGAGAATTCCTCAGCTCTCTGTCTAAAGCAAGCATGGTAGCTGTGTGACTAACACAACCAACTCACCACGCCATATCTGAATTTGTTATTAAGCTTGCCAAAACTTTCAATCTTTTCCCAGCCACATTCAAAAGTGTGTGTGTATGTGTGTGTGCGCATGCACATGCATGCGAGTGCGTGTGTGAGTGTGTGTAGTGTGGGGTATTAAGTTTGGATGCCTAAATAGTGTTACGTTACTAGGATGGTTTTTCACTCTTTTTCTTGGTAAATCTGATTTATTTGCAGTGAGTTACTGCAAGTATATTTGGGATAAAAATGAATATTTCTTAACAATGGAAAGGAGGTTAAAACTCATTCTGCTCTAATAAGAATAGGATAGTTTCTTTAAGTTAGAAGATAGAGCTAGGTAGGGGCACCTCCCTGACATTCAGAAGCAAGAATAAACCTGAATGTTGATACTTTTGTTGGTAGTGTTGGTCATAGTTGTGGTAGTGGAGTGTGTATGTGTGTGTGTGTGTGTGTGTGTGTGTGTGTGTGTGTGTTTACCAACTACTATGAAGTCAAGATTTTTAGGCTTACACAATAGAAACCCAATGAGCTTACTAGCCACACAGTGACTAAAAATTTAAATCTAGTTTGATTTTAGAATCTTGGCAAATTTTTGTAAAGTTTTGGAATTGTTGCCCTTAGATGTGGACAGAAGGAACTAGAAAATAAAGAAAGTTAAAATATATCACTCTTTTCTAGCTATGATACTTCTTTCAGTAATACACCTGCTACTGATGGGCATATAAATCCACAATCTATAACAACAAAACTCTGGAAAGCACCTTTTCAGGGTGAGAGCGGTTACCACATTTTTACATTCTCAGGTCAAGACCACGCTTACTACTCCAGCAAGTTACTGGAGGAGCATTTTGTGCGGCGCTGCACTAGGGTGCACACTCAGTGCTGCCAGCCTTGGGGCTTGGAAGGAGCCAGTGGCGCTGTCATACCCCCGAGTCAGTGCCTTAGATTAATAACAATGCCATTTGTCTTCTCCTCTGCACTATTCCCCCTTGACAGCACCTTTGCTTTTATTATTTTCCCACCAACGTAATCTCTACAACAGGGCTGGCAGAGGGTCATCATTAAATCAGAGCTCTTCTAGGCAGGGCCTTCAGGCAGCCCTCTTCACCCTCACAAATGCTCCAGCCACAGAAAAAGGAACTAGTGCGAATCATAGTTTGGGCGCTTCGTCTTACTATACATATGGTTAAAAACTTCATGCGTTTGAATTTGCTATCTTGCTCATCAATGTCACACGTAATCTGCTTCATCATTCAAATCAGAGGAAATAATATGTTCCGCATTTTTATAAAATGCTGGACTCCCTTGCAATTCCTGAGATCTGAGTTTGCAAGTGGAAGTGAACCTTCCCAGAACTAAGTTAAAACTAATGTGGCTAAGCACAGCATCGTGATTCAGAGGGAGAAAAGAAAAACCTCCAACCAAGGTTCACCAAGTAAAAGGTTTATCAGTCCCTTAGTCATCAAATGCCTCCTCAGAAACCATGCTGATGAATTACAGGTCAATGAATCAGAAACAGAGGTCTAAGTAACCAAAGCCTTAAAAGGGAAAAATATTTGGCCACACACTCGTATTTTCTAAATATTGTTTAATTCTGAAATTTTAAAATTCTAATACTTTGAGATATTGAAGAGCAGATATTTTACTTTATTGAAAAATGGTTCACACACCATACAGTTCACCAGTTAAAGTGTCCAAGTAAATGAATTTCATATATAGTGTAAGAATCACCACAATTTTAGAATACTTTCGTCTTCTCCCGAACAAATCCCATTTCATTCAACTCTCACCTTGTGCAATGGTTCATTTTAGGTGTCAACTTGACTGGATTGATGGATGCCTGTGTAGCAGGTGAAGGAATATCTCTGAGGGTGCTTCCAAGGAGGTTATCATGTTAGCCAGAACTGAGTGAGGAAGGTCTGCCCTCCCTGTGGATGAACATCAGACACATGCTTGGGAGTATGCAGAGAAGAAAAGGACAGAGGAAAGATGAGTTCCCTCTTTATCTGTGTGTCTGTCTGTCTCTGTATCTTTGTCTCTCTGTTAGTCTGTCTCTCCCTGCCTCCCGGAGCCTGAAGACAGTTTGTTCCTAGATGTCAGAACTCCAGGCTGTTGCGCTTAGATTCTGAGACTTGCAGGGCTCACCCTCTGGGTTCCCAGGCCTTGAGAAGCTCTATGCTGCCAATTTCACCACTGGCTTCCCTGTTCTCATGCTTTGGGGCTTGGGCTGAGCCAAGTGACTGACTTCCCTGTTCTCCAGCACACAGACCACCCAGCAGGGAACTTCTCCCCCTCAGCAATTAAGTCAATCAATGGCATAATAAGCCCTTATCTATCTGTCTGTCTATGTATCATCCTTCTAAATGGCATGATAATATTGTGAATGTTTGATTTTAATTATTATAGTAGAAGATTCCTGCCATTACTGCCCCTAAAAATACTCACTTTCATTTCCTACACACTTACCCCATCATTCCAGCCACTTTCCGAAGAAAAGTCCTCTTTTGTGAGTGTCTTTAGTTGCACTGTTATGGCTGCCTTGATGGCCTGAATCAGTTCAAAACTTGACCTTTCATGGTCATTTTGATTTTGAGAAAGAGGCCGAAGTCATACAGTGCCAGATTCAGTGACCATGAGGGATAAATGCCTTTATTTGGAAACAAAGAAATTTCCATAAATGTAAATGTAAACTACTTCAAAAAGTGGCAGAATAAGTGTGTTCCGAGTGATGAGGAGTATTTTAAGGGGAATTAATGGCAATGTACTTTTTACTGTGAAAAAATTTTCCATTTAAACATTCCGTGTAGGTTTTTAGCACACTTTGTGTCTACATCCTGTTGATTCTGCCTCTCCGGAGATCCCTGTGTAGTATATCTCCAGTGCTTTTAGGCCCACAAGTCCTAAGCAACCACAGATCTACTTTTTATATTTCTTGATTTGCCTGTTCTAGACATCTCACATAAGCGGAATCATATAATGTGTGAAACGTTTGTATGTGTGTGTGTGTGTGTGTGTGTGTGTGTGTGTGTGTGCACGCAGGTGCACAATGTTGTAGCACAAAGCAGTATTTTACTCCTCTTTATGACCAGTGTTTTTATATACCATAGATTGTTTGTATGTACACACATGATAGCTAAGATAGTTGTACTACTGATTTCTATTGCTTTATTAAAAGGAGCAGTTAATGTTTAATTGTTTGATCAATATTACATGCCTGTATTTGTTTATCTGAGTAACCAATTTGAGGATATCAATATGTAATGCAACAACCAGTATTAATTTCCTATCACCTTTTCTGAAATTCTGTATGGCTGGTACTGTTTTTGTGTTATTTTGTAAATGTATGTGTGTTTGCTTATCAATTTATCAAGTGAGAAAATTACTTTCTGGGTTTTTTGTTTGTTTCTTTTTGTTTCTGTTTTTGAGACAGGGTCTCGCTATGTACCCCATGTTGGCCTCAAATTTGTAGCAACCTTCCTGTTTCAGCTTCCTGAGTGCTGAGATTATGTGCATGTGCCAGTACACTGGCCTGAAAAAATTTAGTTTCTTCCCATTTTTTAGCTGTTACTAGTAAAACTGCTGTGAACATTTATGTGCAAGTTTTGACTTGGACATGCGCTATTCCTCCTCTTGGATATACACAGCGCAAAGAGGGATTGCAGAGTCATCTATAGCTGTGTTTAATAACTTGAGCATCTGCTAAGGCATTCTCTAGAGTGACCGAATGATTTTTACATTCCCAGCAGCAGTATAGGAGGGTTGCACACCCTTCCCCACACTTGCTCTTGTCAGAATTTTTGCTTCTAGTCATTTTAGTGAGTACAAAGTGGTTAAATTTTAATGTCATTAATGGCTAACGACATCAGGCACATTTCCACGTGCTTTCTGCTGATGCCTGTGTCTGTTCTGGAGACGTGTGTAATGAAATCTTCAGCCATTTGTAAGCTGGTTACTTGTCTATCTATTACTGAGTTGTACGGGTTCTTTGTATGTTCTGGATATAAGTGTCTTCCCACATACGTTTAGCAGATGTTTTCTTTTGTTCCGTGGGTTTTCCTTGACTTTGCCGATAGTGTGCTTCAAAGCAAAAAAGTTTTTAATTTGGATGATGCCTGCGTTATCTCTTTTTTCCCTGTGCTGTTCATGATTTTGATGTAATATCTAAGAATCCACTGCCAAGAAAGATTCACCTCTACATTTTCTTCTAAGAATTTATTGTTTAGCTCTGACATTGAGGTGCTTGATACATTTTGAGTCAGTTTTTACATAGATGTGACCTGACCCCAGCTTCATTCCTTTGCATGTGGCTATCAAGTTCTAGCAGCAGAAATTGTCAAATAATTATTATTTCCTCATTAAATGACCTTGGACCTTTGCTGAAAGTAACATGGTGGTGGCCGCATGTGTCTATTTCTAGGTTCTCAACTGTAATCATTTGACATATACAACTGGGCACATACCAGCATCGCACTGACTTGATTAACGTCTCTGTAAATGTGAATCTTTTAATTTTTCTTGATTGTTTTTCTGTGCCAGTTCTTAGCAAAAGTTGCTAACCTTAAAAAATATCTATATGTATATATATATTGGAAAAATCCCACACTCAAGGACCAGACTTAATATTTTTTGCTTGTTTGTTTTTCTGAGACAGTGTCACACTACATTGCCAGGCTAGCCTTGACTATGTGGCGCTCCTCCTGCCTCAGCCTCCTGTATGCTGGGATCACACACATGTGCTACCATGACTTCCCAGACTTAATATTAATGTGACAGTGCAATCCAGTTATATATAAATACTATTCCAGCAACTCCCTATTAAAATCTCAGCTGACATATTGGCAGTCACTGTCAAGCTGAGGGCTGCTGATACAGCTCAGTGAAAGAACACTAGCCTAGCATGAGTGAGGCCCTAGGCTTTATCTTCAGCGCCTCAAAAAATGTTATTGAAAAAAAAATAAAGAAAAGAAAAAAATGAGAAAGAAAATTTGGAGGCAGAACTTTTATAAATAGGAAGGGACCAAGGGACTGAGAGAGGGAGAAGGAAAAGCGGGGAGGCAAGCATGATAAAGTTGGGTTATGAGAATGTCCCAACCACAGACAGTGAACATGGGCATGTCCTGCAAACACGTACTTGAAAAACTTTTAAGAACTGTCAAGCTCATTACAAACTCTGAGCGGATGTCTGAGGGGCCACAATGGATGGGACAATCTTAATTGCTTCCCACTCATACACTGTAGCTTCCAACTGCAACACGGCCACCCAGAAGAGCGGAAGCTGCTTACAAGCACGCTAACAGGGACAGCTTCAAGTACATCATGCGTCGAATCACTGAGAGGTAAGTTAATTCCTCTATCACGGTATATTTTTATGAATAAAATCTCATAGAAATTGATACATTAAAGGAAGTCCTTTTTTTCTTCTTTGTATAGAATGAAAGATCAATCCAAAGTATAAAATTCATTTTATGCCTTCATGAAGTAGTAGAAGGTAGCACTACATTTTGTCATATTTTATACATTTCCCTCTTAAGTAACTGTAAATATTATGATGTCTTCCAGATATAAGTATTTCAGTCCTTTCTCATTTTGAGGGATTGTATCTTGTGTATCTTTGTTCTTCTAGAATCTAGAATAATTACTACAGCACAGAGTTGATGCTCAAAAGTTATATTGAATATTCTGAACATTTCAGTATTAATTTTTTAGTGGTAGGGATAGAAACCAGGACCTTATACATGTAGGCGAGTACTCTACCACTGACCTATATCGTCAGATGTCAATATTGGTTTTTAAATCTGTGTATCTCCCCACCTGCTTCAGTGGACTTGTGAACTTCCCAACTCTATGCCAAGTGTGCTTTCATTTGAGGAAGTAGGTGCTGGTGGGTTTATTTAACAGCTTCTAGTAATCTCAACTATTATAAAGAGCCACTTGAGCCTCTGCATAACTGATTATGTTTGTACTTGGTGCACACACAAGGCAAGAAATATAAATGTACAGAACTACCTTCTCAGGCTTCACTTTAGGTAGAAATAAAATTACAGGTGACTGATGAGGTAAGAAGGATGGGTAAACTAGGAAAGTCTCTAGGGCACCTGTAGTCAGGGCAGAGAATGAGACAAGGTGGCGAATAGTTAAACTTCAGAGGAGTGACATGAGAGAGATGAAGATATGTCAAGTAGCAATGGTGAAGTCCACAGCTGGAAAATTAGAACAGGAAAGGTGAATGTTTATCAAGAGTGAGATAACTGCTTGAACACAGAAGTCAAAGAGGTATGAGTTTAGGATACAGGTTTTAATCAGTACCTAGCATGTATGTCTTTAAAACTATTAGTGGGAGCCTAACAAAAAATTTACACTGTAGACATCACACAATTTTATGTTTTGTATTTTGGTTATTTAATGACACTGTCTTATTTCATAGTTGTTTTTTTCTGGAGAGAAGAAAATCAACATTTTAGCACTCCCTCTAGATAACTTATAAACAAGCAGAATTATCCAACAGTGTGTATTTTATGTCCACCTTACAGATAAGGAAAAGGAGATTGAACCAGTTCAAGTAAAGTGGCTAAGGTCACACAGCTAGGAAGGAGCAGCATCGGAGTTTACAGGACAGATGGCAAAAACGGGAAATACAGAAATTTCAGAGTCTATAAAAGAGGAAACAATCCCGCTTTTGCCTTATTGTTATAAACAAGCAGAAAATCGGGCAAAAATACACATAACAATCATTTTCACACACTGGGCCGCAGGCAGTGCAGCACCGTGAACTTGAAGAGAAAAATAAACAAGCTGAGCCTTAACGACTGCGCCAGCTTTCTGCCTGAAGGGATTTTCTGGGCCGCGGGAGTGGGAAAAGTACCATAGTCTTGTGGAGTAGAAGGAAAAGAGATCAGAGTTCTGGATGGGAGGCAACTAAAAGCACAAATAACAGAGAGGAGGGCGCTAACTAGAAAAGAACTGTTAGCATCTGCATAAGGTGTCTTGAGTCTGTAGATGATTACTAAACCGGGCACGCATAGGATGCAACTTCATGAGGTCAAGCTATGGGAGGCTGGGAGCTATAACCCCACTGATTCTTAGAGCTCTCCTGGGAATGGGGGATTTTTGTGTTCCAGCTAAGCAGAGAGAAAAGACCGGTTAAACACCTGGGATAGTTGATACTAAATGCTAAAATACACTACCCTAATAGTATAGCTAAAATAGAGGTGGAATAAGAGGCATTCTCCTCTTCCCCTGATAAAATTTAGAACTAAGTTTTGAAGCAATATAGTTGATCTTACCTGCTCACCCCTCCGAAGTCAACACTGCTTAAGGAAAGACAATATTCCACCAATGACGTTTCATTGACGAGCGTAGAGCTTTAAACTCCTTGGTATGTAGATGATGTGTCTCAATATTAGGAGAAGGTAGAACCATGTTACTGATGAATATTTGAACTGTGGATCAACTGTTTTCAAATAATCAGAGTAAAAACAAAGAAGTTTAGATGTTGATTGAAACATACACATTATTTTGAAAGCTAAAAGATAATTTAAAATAAGTCAGGAAAAGAGAAAGAAATGAACAGGTAAGAGACAGGAAGGGTAGAAAGGATAATGAATTAAAGCCCCATAGTCGAATAATTATAGGAACAGCAAATAGTTCAGCTATTTCAATTAAAAGGCAGAGATTGTAGAAGTGACTTAAACAGACCCAAGTGTTTGCAGACTATAAGAAATGTCTCCTAATAGATGAAGGCACTATGATACTTGCTTTGCGTCTTCAGAGGCTGGATATTTATCCTTTAGCCTTTCAGCATGCTTCATAATATTTTTAAAATTACCATTGAAAAGTAGATGTGATCTGTTGAACAGTGGGAACTGAGGCAAATAGGCCCTGAGTATGGAGTTTTATGTTAACTGTCGATGCCAGAGGATTAAAGTTCCTCTAGTCTTCTTTCTCTTCTTGTCTCTTGCTTCTCTGTGGACTCCCGAAGACTTCCTCAGAGTCTGCCTCACAGTTCATTCCTCTTTAATCCGGCACCTCCTGTGGTGGGGAGGTTAGTGGGAGGGGAAGTGTGCCATGACTTTATGCTTACATCTTAGCCTTGAGGCAGCCCTGGGTCTCTGAGCTATGACTTCACAAGTGCTTCTCAGCTGTCTCATCCCCCTGGACCATCTCTTTAGATGAACAAGAAGCGTACATGAGGCAAGAGCGGAGAAAGCCTTTCTCTCCATGGGAGATTATGGAGACTGGGTCCTTGTAGTCAGAGCCTCTTTCCCTGTGGTTACTCATCCCTGTCCTTGCCGGAGCTATAAACCCAAGGACTCCTCTGTAACTTGACAAGGTTCCTAGAGGTAGCCCACAAATGTATGTGCATCCTCTGAAACTCCAGCCCCCAGGAGTTTCTCACCCTCACAGTAGTCCATACTAAGGCTCCAAAAGTGCATCAAGATTGTTAATGTAATTGTTACTACCAATTTATGACTCTAAGACTTCTGCTTCAGGTAAGTACATCTGATCTGTGACTTCCTAGATTTGCTTTTCTTTACAGATTCTGATCTCAGCCTCTCTAATATAACCCAACTACCCACCAATAGGTGACTATAAGCCACTGGTGGGATAGCTGTATGATGGAGCAGAATTCAAACTGAAAACAGATGGACTATTCACATACAGGAAAAATAGATAAATCTCAGTACAATTATTTTGAGCAAAGAAAGTCAGAAATCTGCATGAAATTCTAACCTAAATTGCAAAACTAACCTAAAATGATCAAAAGCGTATCAGCAGATGCTTGAGTTTGGGGGAGGGGTGAGTGGTAACAGAGGAACAAGACAGACATTTTCTTACTAGATGGGAATATTTCACACCTTAAACGTGGTGCTGATCACATGACTGAATGTGTTTGCCAGAGCGTGGAGTTTGACACTTGAAGTGGTTACATTTTGTTACATCTCAATAAACTCAATTAGAAACAGAGAAACTGTACAAAAAAGATGTGCAGATATATAAGAAATGTATAGCCTTTCATATTATATTAACGATTTATATCTTGATAAACTTTTAAAAATTGTAGAGATGAAGGTGCTTTGGTTTAAGTCCCAATAACTACATGCTGTACTACTACATGTTTACTACTGTGGGCACTAAACGACTAAATAAAAATGCTTAGAATAATGAAGAAATAAATCATTTTCAAATATTAACTGTATATTTTTTACTAATATGAGGGAAATGTTTTAATGTGCAGTCATGGAAATACAAATTATTGCTTTTTTTAGGCCACTTTACTAAAAATCCTTCTTTTTTTTTTTTTTTTTGTCTTTTTGAGACAGGATTTTGCTACAGTGTTCAGGCTGGCCTTGAACCTTCAGCGATCCTCCTGCCTCAGTTTCGCAAGTGCTGGGATTAGAGGCATGTGCTGCAAAGTCCATCTTAAAATCCCTTTAAAATGTGTATCTGTTTGGCCCAAAGTTCTATCTCTGGCAGTATGCTACACAATTATTAGTATGCTACACAGTTATTAGCTATATATGTAATGAGTTTTGCCAAGAATTCCACATCACATAATTATTTATAGAAAGGAAAAAAATAACACAAGTCCCAAAATGTTCAATTATAAGGAGTTAAGTTAATGTGTATTCATACATAATTTTCTTGAATTCCATGAAACAATATAAACTATCCATTAGTGTAGAAAAAAGTCAAATAATTATCAATAAATCAATGTAAAAATAATTGTATTCATAACAGCAAGAAAAACATAGTACTAAAATAAACTATAAGAAATTTTGAGACTCAAAATGAGTGTATCACTTTTTGGTTTTGATTTGTAGTGTTGGGGATTGGACCCAGGTCCTCATCATGCTGGGTAAGCACTTTACTACTAACAACATACCCAGTCTAAAAAGAGTATTTACATATAAAGAAAATAGAGCCACATCTATGAAAACTCTTAGCTCTGTCACTTGCTAACTATCTGATTGTCTTGATTCCCTTTCTCTTGTTGCTGAGACAAAATACCTGAAACCCAAAATTAAGGAAGGAAAGGTTTATTTAGCTCACAGTTTGTGGAGGTTTCAGTCCATAATCACCTGGCTCCTATGCAGGGTGGCAGGCACAGGGGCAACAGCTCAAGGGAGCAGAAGACAGCAAAAGCAGCAAGAGCAAAAATGTGGAGGGGTGGAAGCCTCTTTTCTTCCCTAGCTAGCAGGCTAGCGCTCGCTAGGGCACGTGCAGCACTCACGGTACCTCCTTGCCCTCCTCTTTCACAGGCTCAGTATGTTAACAGAGTGAGGACCCTGGCTCCCTGCTGAGTCCTTTCATGAAACTTTTAAACTTCTCAAGTTGACACAATGTATCACCCATTACACTGATCATTAATAATCCACTTACCTTTTTAGAGCTTCAGTTTTCCTAATGCTTTCAGTGGGGATAAATATATGAAGGAATATGCATTAATTCTTTAGATTTTCTTTGTGAATACAGTAGTCAAGGTAACATATATAAGTAGAGCATATTAAGAGATGAATGAGTGGTGGTTACTATTCAAATTATTACATTTGATAAGACAAGTAAGTAGATTAATATGATATTTTCTAGGCTAGTAAAACTCCTAAATATTTTAAAGATTACTAGTGTAGCAAAGTTTTAAGAACCATTATATAGATCCATTCATAATTATTAATAGGATAATACCTGGAACATTCATTTGGAAAAATAAACAGTAAATGTATCTAAGAATTTTTTGAAAATATAGAAAAAGATGGGTATTAACCTGTCTTAAAGTTATAATAATTAAAGCAATGTAACTATGAAGGCATGTAACCTGGTCATTAGAGAAAGAAATTATATAAAAAGGCTTAATATACTCAGATAGATCAAGCTCTAGATATGAATATAAGAATTTTATATGACATAAAGGTAGGATTAAAAAACTGATGCATCATTTCCTCAAGGAAACATACCAGAAAAATGAAGAGATACATGAAAAATAGTTCGTGGTCACAGAACTAAACATATATTTCAGATCAAGGAAATAATTAAATTTTGGAAGAAAAGAAAAAGACCATGGATATGTAGCTCATACTAAGAATTTTCTTAGATATATGAAAGAAAGCAGTAACAAAAATCAACCAACATGAATACATAAAAACATCCAAGTGAAACAAAGCAATCATAAGTGAAATCAGAAGACAAAAAAGAAATAATCCTCCATACATTTGAGTCTTGGTATTCTTTTGCGTGTGTGTGTGTGTGTGTGTGTGTGTGTGTGTGTGTGTGTAACCCAGGTTTTGTGCCTATTCAATAAGCACTCTACTACTGAGCCACACCCCCAGACCTTATTCTTGATATAAGTATTTTAATGTATTTTTGACCTTAAAGTCATTCTTTTTTAAAATTTTCAAACTGTTTAAAAATTTCCACAGGTTTTTATTTTTAAAAGATTGTTACATTCTGTTACTTGATAAAAGTAAATAATTTAATGAATAATTAATAACAAAAAATTCCATAAAACCAGGTGATTTTGTGGAGGTGGCAAAATCTAAGTATATTTTTTATGAATGACAAAATTTCTACATACAGGATCTCACAAATAGAGACCATGATCAAGATTTCTTATTTTATAAAAATAAGTATTTTAAATTCTTATATATTGAAACATAAAGGTAACCAACGGACAATAGATATTAACAATTAATTTTTAACAAAATAAACATAACCGATATTGAAAAAAATCCAACTTCATTTTAATGAAATGAAATGCAAAATTTGAAAAACTTCAGCTCTCCACAGCTCATCTACCCCAATCACGATGCCACACTGATAAGGGTGTCTGATGTATATTCACTCAGTTTCTTGTGGACCAGTAGTGGTAGTTAACTAAACTGAGAAAATGTGAATAGAAATAATGCATAGTTATTTAGAATAAAAATAATTACAATAAAATAATTATCCTTGATATCCTATATTAGAAAATAAGCAAATTGGAACATCTGTCCATATGTTTTAATGTTTTCTCGCAATTACACTATTTTGAAAGGATTTTAATGATACAGAGAGCAGTTATGACAAGTGAATAAAAACAAGAAGCAAAATTTTCAATTACATAATCCTAACTATGAATTATTAAGGTGCTTATAGGAGAAAAAACAAATATGGGTATTATTTGAGAATTCTTTTCTAATCTTTTCATTATTCCAGAGTATTATTTTGCATTCTAATAAAGGTTATTTTTTATAAAGATTGTAAAACATGCTTGCTATAAAATTATTTTGCTATGATTATCAAATTTAAAATTAGTACATTGTTATATCCAGTGGTAGAGTACTTGCCTAACATGTGCAAAGCCCTGGGTTCAATTTTTAGTGCTGCAAAAATAAAAATAAATGTATAAATATAATTAAGATACTATAAAAGTATTCTAAGTTATTTGTGAAAATAAATTGCCTTATTTTGGTCCTGTAAATCAATGCATTTTATGAGGGTGTTTAATATCTTGAGAGCTGAATAATTTCTATAATTTTTCATTGCCTTTTAAGTTTGTTTTGCATCTAGATGTGTTTAATATTAAAAACAAAATTTCCTGACTTACTCCTTCCTCCTACACTGAAAGACACAAATTCCTACAATGTGGAACAGACAGGAAACTCCTTGGAATTATCTCTTCAAGATGATGCAGTTTATTGTTCAAATCTTGTTTTTGCAATATTTCACTGGGTGGATACTATTAAATGCTAAAAGGTTGCTAACTGCCAATTTTTGACATTGCTTTGTTTCTTTTTAAAAATTTGTTTGTTTGATCACAGAGCAGTCAGTCTGGAAAATAGTTTCTTCATAGTGTTCACATTGAAAAATGAATGTGCTCCATGGTAGGAGAATGCTCTAAAATGTCATTAGCAAGAATAATTTTAAATAACATTCAGTTTTCAGACAGATGCAAACATTCAGCATAAGTGACAAAGAGGACTTAAAACATATTAAAGTCTTAAAATCATCTTTAAATACTATTTTAAGAAAGCAACATAATGAGTAATTTTGTTTAGAGTGAAATGTGGATAGATTGGAAGATATCTTATGGTGGAAATGTTTCCCTTGACGGTGGAAATGTTTTCTTTGAGCTGCTGCTATCCCAGAGGCTGACAAACATTATTGTTTATATATGAAACACCTCACTAATTATGAACCCAGACATAGCATGGAACTATGTCACTAGCCTTTCTTTTTTCCGAGACAGGGTCTCCCTATGCTACTCAGGCTGGGCTTAGCTTGCAATCCTCTTGCTTCAATGTCTTGCATAGCAGAGATTATGGGAGTGAACCACCACATCCAGCTTCTGCACACCTATTAATTCACATGCTACTTAATTCACTGTAAAGGGTCTCTAACACATTTCTCAGTATTCCTTCCTGCCTATGATCTTCTCCAGCATATTTAGATTTTAGTTCCATATTTCATGGATTTACCCAGACAAGATGGATAAGACAACACTATAGGATGACAAATATTACCATAATCTTCCTCCTAGGGAACAGGGAAATTTTCAGTGAGAGTCAAATGTATAAAACTGGAAGTTGGAAATAAGAAATACAGACCAGTAACAAATAGTACTCACTTAGCATTTACCATTTTCCTGTCACTGTGTTAGCTGGTTTATATTTATTCATTTATTTTATATTTTGATCAATTCTATGGACTAGAAAGATTCTGAAGGATTCAGAAGCAGATTTTAGGCTAATTAGTTAGGGGCATTACGAACATTAAGAGATGTCTACTAAGATTGAAGGATGGGAAAATTGTCACAAAGGTGCTCACTCTGTGATTAGTTCAGTGGTATTATCCACCAGGTTCTTTGTTTCTGAAATAAAAAGTTTTGGCGGTTTCAGACAAAACTATTATGAAACATACCAGGAGAAGATGTGTTATAGAGTGTGGATAAGTAAACAGCAAAATCCAGGAAAAGTACTATGGTTAGTGAGTGACATTTGTTTGAAGACAAAGTTTAAAACATAATGATGTCCATACCTAATATGAGCACAAAGAAAATGTAAACTTAAATGTTTTTTGGATTAGTCACTATTTTGTGTCATCCACACCCTGTTCCTTTCATCACTGTACGCAATGAAAGGTTTTGTGAGTTGCACACTGCACTGTTACTGGGGCCTCTTCCTTTGAATGCTGAAGTGGATCAGTGTGATATTACTTGAGGGACTGCACTGTAGACATCATCAACAAGGGTGGATGCAATACATTCAAGGAGGAACATACGACCTGTGCTATATAGGAAAAAGCAAAGTCAGCTGCAGATGGAATTAATGAAAGAGGATTTAAGCCGTAAATGCAGACATTTGACATTGCTGTTTAAAATGTCTTCTATGGAAAAACTAGTGCATTTTTTAAACTTAGCTTTGATATACACAATGAATTCAAATCTAGATTATAGATTGATCACATTGGTCAAAGCTATTCCATCCCTTTATGAAATGTATCTTGTGGCTTCTCTGGATAGTTTGAAATTGTCGTTTTTCTTTAAATTCACAGAATCTGCTGATGCAGTAGTTAAGAATCCAGGATTCTGGCTCCACTGCTATGTGGGCAAGTCGTTTTTCCACTCAAAAGTTTTGTATCTTTGTCTGTAAGATGAATTGTCTCAAATGGATGCTTTCTCATGTTCTGTTATTCTGCATTTCCATCCCAGAGCATCAGAACTTCCTGCCTTGGATTTACAGGTAGGAACCTACAGAGTCACAGGAAGGTGGAAAGCTGGGCCTCAGTGGTATATTACAGGGTTTTCTAGCTTTCGGTTATGTTCCACTCAGTACCTGGCCACTGAATCAGAAACTCCAGAACCGTCTTTTATGTTCCTTACGCAAACAGAATCTATTTCCTTCTTTGAGTTCACGCTACACTACATTCCAGCCCTAGTCTCATTGTTTAATGAGAGCTCACTCTCAGCAACAATTTCCTTTCCTGTGGTTGACTCTTCTCTCCTGTCCATAATCTTCCCTGCTCTTCCTCCTCTTTATCCCAGGTCTTTAGTTTTACCTCTCACTCTGCCTTTTTAACCTCAATTCTTCACAATATGTAAAATGTGATCAAAAGAGAGTGAATGTTTACATTTTCAAGAAAACTCATTACAAAACACATTGCCAGAAATAAATGTATAAATGTGTTCCAAGTGAGGAGGCTTATTTGAGGGAGATTAATGATAATGCTTTTTACTTTAATAAATTTTTAATTTAGACATTCGTTGTCATCACTCCTAATGTGATCACTCCTAATTCATCAAACCTCTTTGACAGTGTCTGCCAAATAAAAGTATTACCTCGCATTGTCATCCAGCCTACTCACTGGAGTTGATACCGTGGGACTTCCCCAAAATCAAGATGACCGTGAAAGAGAAATGTTTTGAATCAAGGCAGGTACTGTGGCAGTGCAGACAGTATAATGAAAGACACAGAAGATGACTTCAAGAACTGCTTCAGGAAGTTTAAAAAAATGACAGGATAAGATCACCTCTTTCAGGACTCCTCCTGAAAGCCCAAGAGCTATTCTCCTCCTTCTCCTTATTCCCAATAAAACTCTCCAAATTTAATAAAAAAATGCTGGGATAAGTGTGTTCCAGTGTGTGTGGGGTGATCAATGACATTGTGTCTTTTACTGTAATAAACTTAAAAAAATTTAAATAGTCCATTGTGTTTATTGATTACATGTCAGTGCTTTGCTTTTCTCTCGGAAGCAGTGTAAAGACAGCGTTTATACCCAGCACCCCCTATCCTGTGAAATACTGGGATTTTAAAATAGCTATGCAAGAATGTTAAGGGCCCCAAAGACCCTAACCCCATAAAAAAAATACTTCATTGATTTTAGTCTTTCTTCTTTTTTCTACATCATCCCAGTGGGATCAAACTTCCTTTATGGCTTCGTGGGATCCTGGATTGTCTCTTTTCAAACTCTTTGGCCTTGGTACTCCGTTACCCTCTTAGAAATAACTGTTCAGTCTAAAGAGCTTTTGCATATTTAGTTATATATATATATATATATATATATATATATATTGGTATTTCTTTTAATATAAATTGAAACTTAGAAAATAGTGGGACAAGAGACATTGGGTTATGTTTTTGCAAATCGCTCAGGGCCTGATTTAAGAAGAGATGGCTTCTACTTTTGCATACAGTATGTTGCAATATATTGTTTTGATTACCATATATGGCAAAATTCTTGCCTTTCCAAAATACGGAGCCAAAGGAGGATTATTTTAGTAGCCTTTAACAGACAGTTGTCAATATCTTCTTTGATGCTACTCTAAAATACAATGGCAGCCACTTCTTAAAGATCATTTTCACTGTGGTACCTGAAACCACATCAGTGTACATTTCCTACTCCATTACATTAAAATCTAGTAGTCTGTCTTGTAATATGAATAGATCTGTTCTGAAATAAGACTTTGTTATATTATGTATTTATCAGTAGAAAAATATTGTTTCACTGAGTTATGCAGAACTTCCAAATTTTGGCACATTTTATTATACAATATCAAAAATCCACATTCATTAACGTCACCATCCCAAAGTATTATGTGTTGGCAGTATCCAAGCTCAGGGTAATTGATGTGAATTTTTAAAATTTGAAACTTTTGTTAAAATGGTTAAAACTTTTCATCAACAGCAGATATTTTTAGTTGATTTAAGGATGTGGGCTCATTTTGGTCATTTTTAAGAAAATATCTGCCAAATGCCCATGTCTGAATAACCATATTTTGCCTGGAAGTCATTCTTTCAAGTAAAACCAATGAGCCCAACCTTCTTACCATCTCTTTTCTTGCTGCATACACTCATCAGCAGGAAAATTTGGTTTTTATTACTCAGTATTTTGCATGGAGATTACTACAAAATGTATGCTTAATATATTTTTGAGCATATATTAGCTAAATCTCACTTTCCCAGACTGAGTTCATCACCCTGCTGCCCAGTGCGACAACCATCTGATTCAGAAAGTCACTCATTGTCAATTTTAGCATAGCTAGATTGATACCTAGAAACATCTGTATCCATCTGGATATATGAACACCAGCCTGTGTGTATGTGTCTTTGTGAAACGTCTCTCAAAGTGAATAAAGGCAATATTAGATTAACCTGGAAGATTTGTAGATGTACCCTAGAGTATCACTTCTTTGTCCAGAAAGCTAGGCTAGGAGAGATTGCTGTCTCCATAACAAGCAAACATAGTACAATATCATGTTCTAGGTCAGGAATGTGCCCTTTAGATCTCAGTAGATGATATTTTTAATCTCTGGCCCACCTTTTTTAGAGACTATGGGTTTAATGGGGCCAGCAGGATAGTTCTCTATTCATATGGCCATATTCTTTTAATTTCATTTTCACTTACTAGAATTGCATTGCATGTGGAAAACTGTGCACTAAATTAAGGGGTCACAAATGGACCTGACACTGATAAGTGAGGAGAAACTTCCAAACTTATTTCTTTTATTTCTTGGCAGTGTTTTAAAAGAATGGCTCAGTGCTAACATTTTAGCATTTAAAGTACCTCAGAAAATCCCAGGAAGCTATAGCTACAGAGAATCAAATAGATTAAGGCTTCAAATGCACTTGAACATTTTAATTTTTTTAACTTTACTTCCTGTAAACTGTATTTATGTACTGTAGATTTTTTGTAAACTTTAACTTTTTTAAAACTTTATTTGTTGTAAATTATAATTTGACCATTTATAGCTGTATGAATTTATGGGCTACAAATGATACTATGATTCATGTATACAATGAAGAACAACTAAATCAAACCAACTATCAACTTCCTTGGAATTTTCTGTGCTTGCATCATTTCAGGCAAATTACTTAGACTCTTTGAGCTTCATGTCTTCCATTTTGAAAATATGGGCAGCATTACCTTGTGAAGAGCAAATAAGATATCATAATCCAAGCATACAATATAGTTTCTGACACAGAGAAGTGTCTGCTAAATGTTTATCACTCTTTATACTTTCCAAGATAATAGTTCAGGTAAAAAAAATAGTCCTTATTCAATCTATAAACCACTTACTAATTAGAATTTTTGGATACCACTGGTGTTAAACACTATCCCCAATATCACAGGGATTGAGGCTTTAGAAGGCTGAAAAAAATAATTTCTAATCCTACAGGAAACTTATTCCTTTAAAAGAAAACTAATGCCTTTCAATGGTTTGGTTATTTTCTGATGCAGCGGAATTGCTCTCTAATGAAGTGGTAGTTACTGCCATTAGATGCCATTATGCTTAAGTGGAGTATCTGGAAGATGTCTCAATCAGACAGTTCTCTCAATTAAGCATGTTCTATAGGTTAATAGGAAGAACTTCCTCCCCCTTGAATAGTGCTGTTTAGGAAAACACCAAAGGCTCAGGAATTGAAAGGTCAAAATTATGCTTCTCAGTTAACAGTCTGTTCAGTTGAACAGAGAAAGTTTGCTATATTGTCAGTCCGGCAGCAAATCAGTTGAGACATTGTACTCTGAGTTACAATACTATGTACACTTTGAGGCAAAATAATGCATAGAGAAATCAACAGTATGTACCCTGTAAATTAGCCAAGACCTAAGAGTCTTTACTATAGTTAACCACATTAATATTATCAAGTTTGATATAATTCATAAAATAATTTGTGACTTTAAATATTTAAACAAGATGGAAAAAAAAGAGAAAACTTTGAGATGATGACTTCCAGAGGCAAGAAAGAACACTTCACAAAAAAAATAGCAAATTT
Source organism: Dinomys branickii (assembly GCA_004027595.1). Classification (NCBI taxonomy): domain Eukaryota; kingdom Metazoa; phylum Chordata; class Mammalia; order Rodentia; family Dinomyidae; genus Dinomys; species Dinomys branickii. The sequence goes on along the minus strand of PVLD010007899.1, from coordinate 10,105 downwards.
ATATATTCTCATTTTCTACAGGACAAAACATTTGAACCACAAAAATGAAAATGAAGATACTGGAAAGTCTTTCTTGGCCAAGCAGGAGAGTTTGAAGACTTCTTGACTGCTGTTGCTGCCACTAATGTCTGCAGGAACTTGGAAGCCTGGGGTTAAGTCCCCAAAATTTATAGATTGCAAATGCCTGGGCTAAAAATTTTAGATGCATGTGAGAGCCAATGTCTCACCCAACTTTTACTACCTCAAACATGCTACCTTATTGTCTTAGTTACTTTTCTCATTGCTGAGACCAAATACCCAACAAAGTTCAATGAGGAAAGGTTTAGTTAGCTTACAGTTTGTAGATGTTTTGGTTCATAATCTGCTAGCTCCAAGGCAGGTTGGCATGGCAGACAGACATCACAGAGAAGAAACAGTTCATGAAGGCGGCAAAGCAATTAGAAATGACCACGGTTCTCTCTGTGCCTTAGATCTTATCCAGGCTACTTAGGGCTGGTAGCACTCAAATCCTTACTCCTAGTGCCCTTGGGCCTCGCACTGCACCAAGAGTCAGCCCAGTGTCACACACTTTAGGTCCAGCCACCTCTGAAAAAGTCCCACCTATGACTACTTGAGGCTTTGGGGGGACATCTAGACATAAACCATAGCATTTATCCTATTTATGGTCTGGTAAGAAGCCACAGAATGCAAACACATCTTGTTTTTCTTGACTTCCGCCACATACAGCCTCCTATTTCCTTGGTTGTAGAATGCAATATTCTCAAGACAAAATGAGGAAGACTTTAGAAGAAGGGTCTTTGCATTAAAAATTTATTATCACATGCTTGCCATACATAAACAATATATTCACCTTGGGGTATTAGTACATATCTGTGTAACATCTTCATTCTTTCTACTTCACCTTTCTCTCCCTTCTCTCTTCTCTCCTCCCTCCCCAAATCTCCTTTCAATCTCCACAAAGTCTATCACCCTTTGCAGTTTTTTAATTCTGGGAAGTGATTGATTTTCTTTAGTGCACACACACACACACACACACACACACACACACACACCAAGAAAATATAAGGGAATAACTTTACCACAACATTATTAATATAATCTTGCCAAATATACTAAGAAAAAAGCTGCAAGATACTTTGATTGTTTACACATCAACACACACCCAGGAGTAGAAAATAATAAGAACATTTATTTTAAAAAGCAGCCATTCATTTATGATTGATGCATAGAAACAGATTTTGGATTATTAAAAGGAACATACATACAAGTGACAGTTACATTCTTAAATTCCTCCTTAATTACCTCTTAGCAACTCAAGACTGAGCTCTTTGACTTCATTTATATGTACCCTTCATATATACTTGTGATATAAAATATTATAAAAATATTATAATTCATGTAATTTTCAAAATATGGATGCTGTTTTTCAAGGTTAAAAGGTGTGGGAAATCTGTCTTCACTGGGCAAACCTGAGCATTTTGTGTTGACCAGGCGATGACTTATAGCATGTAGCTACTTTGTCAAAGTTTCACCACATGTACGTACTTGATGAGGAGGATCCACGTAAATAATAAGACTGCAAGTTCACCAAACAAACAGGATCAGTTTCTTGAGGAGTCAGGGATTGTAGTCTCGATTTCAGGTGAATCCAGACTCGCACAGATGCACTGTAGTGGTGGCTTACTTGAAAGCTTCAAGAATGTGAAAGCTTGAACCAAACCCCGAGTCTGCACCTTCTTATTTAAAATCCTGTTTTACAAAGGGAGACCAACGGCACCATCCATGGAGTGTCACATGCTGTCAGGAATCAACAAGGAGCATTGCGCGGGATGAGGTTAGGTGCCCCTCAGGCCTCAGCTGCTGGGCACTGCTTCCCTGTCTGTCAGCAGGCAGCCCCCATCTATCGGCTCTTTCAGAGTTTGCCTGAGCTATGGAGGGCTGTCTGGCCTGACATCACACTTTCCGAGGGCAGCTCACATCCAGTGTCTGGTCAAGGTGGGATTAGCAAAGGTTGTCCATTTCAGCTCCTTGTTATGTAATTCCCATTCCAGATCTCACTGTGGGGTTGACCAGAGTTTTATAGGGGCTGCGTCCAGACTTCCTGTCTGGTTCTGTCTGCATCCTCCCTCTCCTTTGCACAGGTGTTAATCCCTAAAGATTTCATCTCAGCCTCTGCTTCCAGAGAACCTAGCCTGCACCAAATGAAACACAAAGCTGGGGACTATCTCAGCCTCCGTATCTTTATTTGCTGCTTTACTTTGCTGCTCTGTTTGTGCCTAATGGCTTGTGTTAGATACCGCCTGAAGTGTCCCTATTGTCTTTCTCCTTGAATCCTGTGAATCTTTTGCTCTAAGGCCTGGCATTTCATGGCTGTACAGCGCTTTTATCACAACTGCAGTTTATAGGATCTGTGCATAGTTGCACTTAAGACAAAGTTACAAAGCTTCTGTACTCTCCTTTTTTAGAAAAGGGAGTGATTTAACTCTATTTTCAGAGGTAAAAATACTTAATCTTCTGTTTAGTATTTTAGGAGGTCTTGGAATTGAGCTACTTGTGCTTGATCCTAGCAACTCTGACAAACACTGTCACAAGTTTTGATGCCTTCATATTAATAAATCCATTTACATGTGCCAATCTAGAAAACAATCTAGTTTAAGAAGTCTAAGGCCCAAAAAACTAAAAAAAAAATTCTTTTATTTTGCCTATTGTCTTAGTTACTTTTTTGATGCTGACACAAAATACCCAGCACCCAAAGTTAAAGGGGAAAAGGTTTATTTAGCTCACAGTTTGTAGAGGTTTCAGTCCACAGTCAGCTGATTCCAAGGCAGGGTGATATGACAGACAGGCGTCACAGAGGAGAAACCTTTCATGGCAGGAAGAAGGTAGAAAAGCAAGCAAGAAACAAGACAAGCCTCTTACTGTCCTTATACTGTGTGCAAGTCATGCACCCAAGGGCGGGTGTAGCATTCATGACCTTAATCCCAGCAACGCACTGCAAATCAATCACACAGTAGATTCAACCACCTCTGAGCCCCCATGTCTGCGTGTGTCTTTGGGGGGACCTCTAAACACAAACCATTGCAACGGTTATATATTCTTCTCACAGCTAATAATTATACCCCTTACTTTTCTTAATTTTTAAAATCAACCTTTTCAAATATCCCTCAATACAAGGAGATCTCCTTTTAAAAAGTTATCATGTTTCCAGGCTGAATAACAATTTTTTACTTTCGTTTCTAGTGTTATAGTGGTCTAGATACCAAGGTTTACTCTTTGCTGTACACAGTAAAAATTGTTGGCTAAAAATTAAAATAAACACTATAAAGGAGATGATTGAACAGACATATAACTGTCAAAAACTAAGTGAAGCAGGTCTTCAGGAAGGTTAGATACAGCCCTACAGCTGGCTTTGTCTCAAGGGCATTTACCATATTCAAATGAGCTTAATCTCAGTTATAACAGTTTTGGATAGAGAAAATGAGGCAAGTCTAGTGCCCATGTCTGATAGAATTCTAATGCAAAAACACCTAAATAAAGCTGGAACTCCAAGGACTGCACCTTAATATATAGCGGTTGATTTCCAATTAAATCTGTCTTTCACCCAAATGCCTAAGGAATTGGAAGAGAAATGGTTTATCTGTGTCATGACTTATGGTAAAGAAAAAGAAAATATTCCTCTAAGACTTTAGAACTAAATCTGAATCTCGTATCAGTTTGCCAAATGAATTTATACTTGAGTGACTTGAAAAATCTGTAAATGCAATATTTAGTTTTATTATTTCTGTGGCAATATCCCATGTGCTGTCAGAAACAAACACATCCTTTAGGAAGAATCTACTTCTGGATTTCAAAGTATGTCTAGATGAAGAAGCAGAAGCAGAAGCTCACATCAAAAACAAATCCAAAAACAAGACAGGAGAATATATGCCCAAAAATAGCAAAAGAGAAAGAGAAAATATAAAATGCAAATTTTCACTTTTAACCAAGGCATGCAGTGGAGTAAAAAATACAATAACTGAAACTAAAACCACAAAAGATGGACGTAAGGATAGTGTATAACAGAGCAGACAAGCAGGGAGTGCACTAGAAGGTAGATCAGAACACAGACAAGAGAAGCGATGATTAGAGACATAGGGGAAAGTTTGAGAAAGTCTCACAGTCTCAGAAAAGATGAAAGAGAAAAAGGAAGAGGCAATATCCAAAGAGAGAGAACCTTTCAGAACCAGTGGAAAATGCTGACGTTAACATTCTTGGAAGCCCAAACAATCCCAAGTAGGAAGAATAAATAGAAATGCACGGTAATTCCATTGTGATAAAACTACAGAAGCACAAAAATCTTTAAAGGTGTTAGAGACAAAAGTAAATTACCTTTCAGAATATGCCCCAAAACCAGTTTGTTTCTCTACGCAAAAATGTAAGTCAGACTGTGTGAGTGTTCTGCTCCACCCCTTTGAAGGGGCTCCCCCTTCACTTGAGGCAGAAGAATGAAAGTCTTTGCAAAGTGCTCCCGGCCTCCAGCCCCTGGCCTTCCCCACCCCCCTTCGTTTTCTCCTCTGTGCTCCAACAGGCTGACCTAACCTCAGCAGACTGCCCTCCTCAGCTGGCCCCTCTGGATGGCTCTCCCCAGTTGTGTGCTTGACTAACGCCTTCATTTTCTGCATATCTGTGCTCAAATTTTGTGCTAGAGTCTGGTTTTACCAGCGTGAGACAACTGTGGAATATTCAAGCATTTTCTAAACTTGAAATTGACCATAGGGAGAACATTTATACTACAAAAAGTGGATCTATCCTATGCACTCCATTTAAAATTGAACTTTTTGAAGAACACTACCTCCTCAACTTTTTTTTTTTTTTTTGCGGTACTGGGGATTGAACTCAGGACCTTGTACTTGCCAGGCAGGCACTTATTCCACTGAACTATATCCCCAGCCCCTCCTCAACTTCTGATGGCCCACTATCACTGTACTTTCTTTTCTCCATGACATCCATCATCAGAGAACTTATGATTTAATGTGTTTATTTACTACCTTCTTATTTTACTGACTTCTCTGCAGGATATACAAGGCTTAGTATGGCAAAGGTTTTTGTTTAGTTCGCTAAAGATACTTATGTGGCACAGTGAGAACTAAGTAAGTATGAGTTGATCAGAAGAGTAAAAGAAATGATAGATATTTTACTGCGAGATAGACACACGGGTCTTTTAAATTGTTCTTGCAATCTCTGAATACTAGAATAAATGGCAAAGTGAGAGTAATGACTTCAAATTTGGAACAGTTTTTTTTTGAATGACAAAAATATTAGTAGGAAATGTTCACCAATTCAAGGTATATGAAAACAGCTTAGCTGGGGTATAACTCAGTCTAAAGAACAATTTAAAGATATTGATGCCCATCTCACAGTAAAACACCTGTTCCTTTTTCTCCTCTGATCAACACATACTGACTCTGGCATTCTGATATAGTTTTAGGGCCAGGAATATAGCTCAGTGCACAAGTGCTTGCCTGGCAAGCCTGAGGTCATGAGTTCAATTCCTGGTACCAAAAAAAATTGGTACAATTTTTGAAATATCTGAAAATGTACAGTGGCAAAATTTACACATACTGTAAAAAGTGTAGAGGAAATAATGCATTTATATAAATCTTGATTTGATGTCATTTGAGATAGTCTATATATGCTACTAGAATACTCTTTGTGCTTTTAAAATTTCCTATTGAACACTCATGTATTCTTTAGCAAAAGTATAAAGTTTTTGTATACTGTAATTGGAGGGATGCCATAACATTAAATTATGCTCATTTGAACAGTTATATTCCTCTAGCTACCAATGATAGACATATCAAGTTCAGTGTGTGCACTTTGTTTGTGTTTATACACTAGTGTCCTCTCCAAGGTAAAAAAAAATCAATATTTTAGAAAATTTAAACATTATATTGTTTTCTTGCGAGACTAATCTATGTAAGTAACAAGTTTATACAACAATATATCAAATCAATTGGGTAACATTTCTTTTAAAAAGACAAATATATAAATTTATCTTATTCTTAATTTCAAACACTTTGAAATTCAATGAAGTACCAGAATCCTTTTAGGAATCTGTAATGATTGATACATTGTGTCAACTTGAGAAATTTAGAAGTTCCACGCAGCAGGGAGCCAGGGTCCTCACAAACATCCTGACCTTCTGGAAGAGGAGGCATGGAGATGGTGTGGGCAGATGGCCGTCGTGCAACACAAGGAAAGAAAAGAGGCTCGCTCCCCCACCCCCCACCCCTTTTACTCTCGTTGCTTTTGCTGTCTTCTGCCCCCTTGTACTGTTGCCCTTCTCCCAGGCTGCTCTGCCTTGGAGCCAGCTGATTGTGGACTGAAATATCCACAAACTGTGAGCTAAATAAACTTTTCCTTCCTTCATTTTGGGTGTTGGGCATTTTGTCCCAGCAACAGGAGAAAAGTAACTATGACAGAATTTTAAATATGTTTCTGAGAATTGTTTTATTTCTTAACATTTATAAATATGGAGGAGTCCCCCACAATATTATTTCCTTGGCCTGTTAAAGTCACTGTGGGGAAATATTACAGATTAATAAAGTAAATCTTGGAGTATAAAGGGATGCATACAAGTCTGATTGCATGTTAGAAATATATTTGAAAATAGTGATGAAGCAGCAAGCTCTTTCATAAATCTAACATTAAAAATTTATAATGAATACAGGATCTTCAGTCAGTCTCATGCTTACAGAGTTCTACCATTCAAAGTTCTTTTTCTGGTTACTCACAGTCATTTCTGCCAATGTTAGTATGGACTCATTTCAAAATTTTAGGTATTTATTGCTCTAAAGTGTATCATAAAAATCTTAAATCCACCTGCTGTGCTGAAGTCCACAAGATACTTCATGACTTAACCAGATTATTTGTAGGTTGTTACAGAAGTCCATTGTTTTGACCTTTTTTTCCCCTCTGAATGCAAAGGTACTGACTCTAACTTCCAACTCAGGATAGATGAAAGAAGACTTTGCTGGTGGTACTCATTGGTTGGGTCAGCAAAGTGGTCTGGCAGCATGTGAGTCTTGGTGTGATAAATACATCAACAAAAATTGTCTGGCAGTTACATATATTGTGGGTCATATTTTAAAACTTTATAAGTTAGTAATATATTCTGATACAGATAAATGAAAACGCATCTACCATAGTTTAACAATTAATCTGCTCCCCCAATCCCATAGCAATGTCAGTGGTAGGGCACATGGAGCTGATCCAGATGCTCAAAAATAGTGTCAGGAATCCAGGCTTGTTTTGCATCTTTTGCCCATTGCCAAGCTTCTTATGTTCTCTCTCATGTTCATAACTGTCATTTCTTGGTTCCAATTTGGCTGATGCACCGGGGAGTATTACCAGGATGACTATAAACTGGGTGTATGCAAACATGTACTAATAAAAATGTTAAAAAAGAAATGTAGGAATATAAATAAATATAATATTAAAAATTAGAAAGAAAAAGTTTCAAGAATACACACTAGCCATACTTGTTCATTTTAGTGGAGAAAGGAAAAGTCTTCTCAGAAGACTAGCATAGCAGACTTCTTGTATTGCACCTTCCTAGATGAAGTCAGACGACGAGTTCCAGACAAGTAACTGACCAAAACAAATCAGATAATTACAATGGTTTAGACCATGGGACGTTTACTACCTGGCCTAGGCTACAAACCAAGTCTTTCAGAATAAAGTGTTTCAGGAACTACCTGAACGGTCTCAATTAGCATGGAGAGATTATTGATTGGGTGCAAGCTATGGACTGATGTTTCTACATCCACAGTACTATTCACTCTGGTTCAAATTAAATTATGAGCATTAGCAAAAAACACGGAAAGCCAAAGTCTAACATACAGCAATTGGCTAGGAATACATATACTTTGCACTGTCTTTTTGTTACATGTTTTTTAGATATAATAGGTTATCAACAACATTAAGAATTATTTTTAATGGAAAAAATAAAACACAATTTCATAACAAAATAATAGGAGAATAACAATAGTTAATACATTACATGGTTGTTATCTTTAAGGTAGTTGCTCAGGGTACAAGACATGGGCATAAAAATTTCTCCAATTGATATTAGCAGAAACCTTCCTTAACATTCAGAATTCTTAATGACTTGCTATAAGGAAGTGTCAATCCCATGACATAAATGCAATGTAATATTCAAGACCTTGTCTTTTTCTCAGTTCTGGCCTTTCCAAGCTATGGGACTTCCTGAGGGAGCTTACCTAAAGCTCATTTTTCACATTTGTAGAATGGGAACATTATAATTTATTGGAGGGACATCTGCCATAGTGTGATTGTAAAAATTAAAAGCTTCAAGAGCTTAGCACAGAACCTGGTATTTTCTAAATGCTCTATAAATGTTTGAAACAGACTTTTCACTGTTACTATTAAGTCAAGGGCTAACTGAGTAACTCAAATGACCTCAGCTCCTTCACCGTAGTGTAAAGGCGGTAGGCATGGGAGAAGCCATAGAATTACAAACCCTAAAATCCAAGGAAAACTTCTGAACAAAGCAGGACTTCAAAGGATTTGGGAGGATTTCAGGAATTTTTTTAAATAATTTTTTTCTCTTTTTTGGTCTATTGAGACAGGGTCTCTCTATGTAGTTCAGGCTGGTCTTGAATTTACTATGTAGCTTAGGCTGAGCTCAAACTCATGGTGGTCCTCCTCCCTCAGCTTCCCCAGTGCTGGGATGACAGGTATGCACCACCACGCTTGGCATCCAGACACCGGGGAGGTGGATTCTTCTTGAATTCTTCATCAAGGCAAGGACTGTACAAAGTAATTGCATTTGAAAATTTAGTGTGAAAAGAAACACCTACAAATACATAAATTATGTCAGTCAGATTCTGAACTGTTTATATGAAGAAAAGTCCATTGTAAATGATAGTTTAAAGGCAGGTGTATGCAACATAGAATAGACCACCTGTCAGGGAATTAAAATAGCCTTCCTCCCTTCCTTCCTTCCTTCCTCCTTCCCTCCTGCCATTCACTTTCCTCTTTCCCTCAGTCCTTCTCTCTTTTCTACTCTCCTTCCAGCCTCCCCTTCTTGAAAATGTCCTGCTGAATTGCCTAGCCTGATGTTGAACTCACACAACCCTCCCACTTCAGTCTCCCCGTAGCTGGGACTACAGGTGTACGCCCTCACGCCCAGCCTATTTACTTTGCTTCTAATTTAATGTTGTAGAAATTAGTACTGTTCACCCCGTCATGAAAACAAGTGACAAGGTGACTGCAGATGTGAGATAAAAAGAAAAAAAAACCTGTTCAATAAACAAAAGGAATTTCATTTGAAGCACAGAGATTCAAAGAGCTTGTAGTGATTTTTTTTAATTAAAAAAAAATAAAAGTACAAAAACATATTGACAAACAGACACCAATTAGCATAAAAAATAGTACAATCACAACTAATCTATAGACAAGGTGATATGATCTCAACAGTGGTTATTGCTTTATCCATTGATATCTTCGAAGTGTAAATATATAAACCCATATACAGACATGTAAATTTAGTCAGACAATTAATCCTCTCAACAATAGAAAAAACACAAAAACCAAAAATTCAAAGACAAAAAACAAAACAGGCAAACATGAACAACAGCAACGACAACAACAACAACAAAAAAAAAACACCAATAGTTGCTGCTTTACATATTGATATCTTCGAAGTGTGTGTTCAGGACAAGACATACAGACATAAAAGATTGATCAAATAACCCGTCATCGATTATTGCTCAGCATTAAGTGATATAATACAATAGTAGAACCATGTTAGCCCTCCTGCATATATGCATATTCATATATACATACATATATTTTTGTCTTTTTCTTTTCTACTTTCCTTCATCCCATCTGTTCTTTGTTTTAGAACAGATTTCCTTCATGTCTCTTAGTTTATATTCCCACTCTCGGGTTCTTACACCAGTGATACAATACGTTGCCTGCACATGTATCGCTGATTTATTTCACTTATGAGTATGGACTCCAGTTTTGTCCACTTGCCTACAAAGTCCCCAAAACTGTCTTTCTTTATAGCTGAATAATATTCCATTATATAAAAATGCCA